>JBBPBT010000151.1:2824640-2841422 GCA_037974875.1 Cicer bijugum | reverse complement strand
ATCAAGAAAATATAAAATATTAAACAATCATTTAAATATAGTAAATATTTATTCTAATTACAATTCAAACTTATAAATCATTCTATTTTTTCTTTGTAAAAAAAGAAAAAGAAAAGAATTTTTTAGTTTTTTCAAATTATAAAAGAATAAAACTTGTTTGTCGGACTCTTTTGTAAATTGCTGCCCTTTTTCTGTTTTCAAAAACAGAAAAATTGAAACTACAAATTTCGAAAAAACCACAGAGAAGTAACAATTTTCATAAATGGAAGTATCGTAAATACATGAAAAAGTTATGTTAAATTAAAAATATAGAGACAGTTGACTCATAAGCTTACATAACATAATAGGTTTCTTTGTAAAGGAAGAAAAAGAAAAGAGTTTTTTAATTTTTTCAAATTATAAAAGCATAAAACTTGTTTGTCAGATTCTTTTGTAAATTGCTGCCCTTTTTCTGTTTTCAAAAACAGAAAAATAGAAACACTTTGTAGGTGTTTTATTTTTTTGATTTTAATATAAATTTCGAAAAAAACCACGGAGAAGTAACGATTTTCATAAATAAAAATATCGTAAATACATAAAAAAAATTATGTTGAATTAAAAATATAGAGACAGTTGACTCATATGCTTACATAACACAACCAAACTAGGTTGTTTTTCTAATTATTGCTTGCAGCCATAACACATTTTTTACAAAAGTCATACCACGTATTTTATCGACTTTATTTTTTTTAAATATGTATATTAATTATTAATTAATTGGGTAGCATAATAAGGTTTAATTGTTAAATTTTATAAAAATTCAAATAAAATTATAATTCTCGTAAAATTTTAATATTTTATTTTTAACTTTTTAATTTTTATTTCAACTTTTAATTTAATGCATATCTTGTTTTTAAGTCGATGTATTTATATTTCAAATATTATAATATTTCATATCTCATGAAGTGTTTAACCTACAATAAAATAAGATGATGTAAGTTATTTGATGAATATAGTTGTAAGTTTTTTAAAACTCTAGTTAGTTTATAATTTAGGTGAGTGAGACATAAAAAATGATACTTAGAATTAATATAAACAAATTATTTCCTTTTATGGTTTAAACTATGAGGTCATTTGTTAGGAAAGTTTGTTGACAAGTCATATTATGTGAAGAATGCATTGCATGAGGTGGAACATCATTGGATTGATTGTGTACTAGTTTGAGTATCCTTTGGATCACACCGACAAGAATTGGGAATCTCATCTCAAATTTGGATGCGTTTTAGACAATTTCAAACAAATTGTTGCGTATGTTATTATATAGAGTGAACTATATTTATCAATTTTACAAAATATATCATTTTTATCAAGTTATGTCTTCAATGGATTAACATTTTCAAAATGATAGATCATGGTTATTTTATCACATCAAGGCCGTTTTGTCATAGCTAGAATAGATTGGTGTCACAATCGCCTTCAAATTGTAGAAGGTGAAGCTTGGAGTTTGTTACTAGTATTTCAATGGAGTATGACGGTTGGACTAATAAATGTATTGTTTGAATTAGAGTGTAAATAAGTATTAGATTCCACAATATAAAATCTATTCGAATATAATATTGGTCAATTATTGATGACAGTGTTCATGCATCTGTACAATCTCCTATCTCTTATGTTCTTCACTATTATTTTCATCTTCCTTTCAATTTTATTATGATTTTTCTGAATTATCATATGAATAATTTCATTTGAGTAAAAAAAATATGATAAATATTCTATTATTTTTTCATTCATATTGAAATAAAAAGAGAATATATTAAAACAAAAATTAAACAAATTTTATGTAGTTTTACATTTTAAAATAAAATTACTAAACAAGTTATTTAGTTTTTTTTTATCTTTAAAACAATTCTTAAAATTAGATATCTAAACAGATTTTCAATTAGAATTTTTTTTAAAAGAGAATTTAAACGCTGAAATCCAAAATTAAACCAAACAAGTCCATATGAAAAGCACCCTAAATAATATTTGAAATATTCATCACAATTACTTTTTTTTTTAAATTTCTGACACATTATTTTTATACATAAAAGATTAAGTTCCCTCTTATTTAAGGTATTTTTAAAATATTACTTGGTCTAACTTTTTTGTTATTACAAGAAGAGAAGTCGAAAATAAGTCGGGCTAAACATTCCCTCAATCTACATTAGACCCATGTTTTTAAAAATAATTAGAGTCAAAGCTTTTTAAACATGTGTTTAGCTTGACAAAAAATGTATTTAACTAAATGACATGCTAGAAACCAACTAAAAAACTTTTCAGACCTACCACCCCCAACTTATTTAAATAAGTATATATAATATAATATAATTACTGTTGTTGTTATTGCAATAAGTTTTTTTTAACGTGTTAAAATCTCTATTCTTTTTAGAATAAGATATAAGTAGAAAAAGTATTTAAAAAGTTTGATGTATTTAATTAAAAATTACATTTATTTGTTTAAACCACATTCTTAAGATAATTACATTTATTTTTTTATACTATTATTTTGTCATCACAAACTAATTCTTTTCAATTTTTACTTTTGTATCAAAGTTCATACTTTTAATGTAGCTACATATATTTATCGATTTATTTGCTTACATTAATTATATTTGTCTCACTTTATTAATTTAAATGTTTGTCTTATTTCTTTAATTTATATTTTAAAGTTTTTCTACAATTTTAAAAAACTCTGTGATTATAACATCAATCAATCACCTTCGTTTTGATGCTAGGATTATTATCTAAAGTCAATGTTATTCGAAACAAAACTCATTCCTATTCCCAACACTTGAGAAGTTAACACAGACTACACAATTATACAAACACAGGCTAGATTGGTTCCACAATCAAATTCTTATTGACTATTAGCAACTCAGCATGTGTTAACTACATTACATTGTTCTTATAATACTGCACACATCTAAGTATCTAACAGCAAAGTGCTGAATATACACAAAACATACATCAATTCCGCAAGGGAAATGCTAATCTATCGTTCAACCAGATGACACGTCAGTTAGCGCCCCCCAGTCATCCTTTCAGCCTTCTCCCCACGCTCACCTGAAAAGTCCCATATAAAACTTGAGCATATTTACGACTACACAAAAATGTATCTTTTTCGTTTTTAGACAAATCTCGGAAGCAGATAGTTTACCTGTGCGAATTCTTATCACATCACACACCGGGCTCACTGCACAATTAAAGTTCTATTAGAAATATAATTCCAAATTGAGGCTAGTAGTTTTACCTCCTCAAAATCCTCCATTATGAGAACTCGGGCATTTTAGATAAGATAGAGGAAATATGGATCAAGAATCATGTCATTATATTTTTAGAAATCTGTGTTTTCCAATTTTGAGAAGTATATTCACAATTACCAGAAAAAATAATTATTAAAAATGTTTTTGATTTTTTCATAATGTTGAAAAAGCTCTATTTATTCCTTCCTAGCTAAAGAAGAAATTACAAATCATATTTGAAAATAGAATTGGTTATTGAGCTCTACTTTTTAACACAAGATAATATGTTCCACCACAACACTTAGAGTAACAAACGGCACAGTGCATATCAATGCCCACATGTATAAAAGAAAGCTGCTGATAGGGTAACTTAGTTAGCTAGTTAGTCAATTATTTAGTTTTGGGGAATTAGGATACTAAGAATAAACAGTGTTGTCTATAATAAAAAAGAGAAGGTGAGAGCTTGAGAGGGACTATTGCACAATTAATGTTATTTATGAAACATTTTAATAAAATATCAGGTTTGCATCAGCTGTAAACACACCACAATGTATAATTCACAGCAAGAAAAAGTAGCGTTAGGCCTTACAGAAAATTTTGCCATCACCAATCTCCCCAGTCCTTGACTCCTGAATAATTTTGTCTATTACTGCATCAACCTGAAGAAATGTATGATGCATATCAGAAATGCTGCAAAGAGTAACATTTTGTCTATCCTTAAAGTAGGATGAAGTTTTATTCAAGGGATGTCAAAAAATATTAATGTGACTAATAAATCAAACACCATTGAACTGAAAGTGCCTATTCAAACTTCTTCAGCCATGTCCTTTGTTGTCAAACAAAATAAAACTGTTTTTTTTAATACTTTGAAATTCAAACAATTGGAAACAATGACCCAACACTAATGGGATTATCTTATCCAATGAGAAGTTTGTGCTTTACTCTCACCAATAGGTCTAGCCATGAAACCTGATGCTGAGAAGACCCAAATCTGTCTACTGACATTGTCATATTCATTATTTATAATATTAGTTAGACATTTAAAAGCAAAGTTTTAGAAAGTATGAGGCATTATGAAGCAAAGCAGGAAGGCAAGAATTTAACAACAAAACAAGTTTTATGGATGTTTCATAGAAAAAAGGTAATTTGGAAATTACGGGCATACTGCTAGAACTGCAAATTCTTTCCCCAGTCCACTTTTTGATTGATATATTACATGAACAGAAGTACAGAATCAATTGTAGCACATGATGCCAGTAAAACTACTACCAAATGTCAACACACCTGGTCTTTTCTCACCACTATTTCCATTTTAATTTTGGCAACAAAATTGTCTTCAGAAAATTCAGAGCCTGTGAAGAATACACCATAATAAAAGACAAATATGTAAGAGTTCATATGACATATATGTATTGTGCATAAAACTAAGTACACATATCAATCCCAAAGGAAGAGAAAAATGTATGGCTTGAACTATACATAATTAATCAAAAGTTACAAACTTAAAACACAACTAAAGTTGGCTGGCCACAGCCCACAGGCTTAAATTTGTGTGTATTTTAGTAAATCTACAAAAAAGTTTTTTTTAAGCAACAAATTCAAATAAAGTGACTACTCTAACAACTAGTTTAGTTATAAATTTTTTTGACTTTAAACATGTACGACAACAGAAAAAACTCCTCTAAACTCTTAGCACAAATTTGTCTCAGAAGTTAACAAGGGTGTGTACACCATTGAACTTAAATTTGACTTTAAATGAAGGGTAAATACATATTTGCTTTGCAGAAGCCTTATTAATAGAATATATTTTCGGTTTTTAATTTACTTTTAGTCAGCGATGTACATACCTCCCTGCCTCTCTTTTGAACCACCCTGAGCACCAAACCCCCTGACATCAGATACAGTGACACCACGAATTCCAATTTTCAACAAAGCCTTCAAAATTTAAAAAATAAAAAATAAAAATCAATATCAGCTTATGTCAGCTAGTAAGTTAGATAGCACAAATACAATCCCTTCTTAAATGACATATATATATAAGCAGTATTGGCTAAATCAATTATTCGAGAGAGTCAAGGTACTAGTTATGAACTCAACAAATGTAAAGCCATGAATCTCATCCCAAGAGGATGATGATTGATGAGCCCAGTCTATAGGTGTTTAATGAAAAACTAGTGCAGTATTTTCACTTATAGAGCACAAAAGTATTCGTAGTAAGAACAACTTCATCTATGAACTGTTAGAAATCTATTGAGTGTGAAACCTTTGGAGGGAGAAAATATGAAAGATGCTGAATGAAAATCAATTGAATGTGTGCTAACCAAATGCAAACTAACTAACAGAATAATTAACTGGCTTTGAAATTAATTAACTAACTCTTTGATACATTACAAAGATACATAATAAATTTATATACAACATGTGTGCTAACAGAGTAATTAATTTACTTTGCAACTAATGAACTAACATTTCTATACATTACCCCGAGATGTAATATTTTGTTTATAAAATTTATATAAAACATGTGTGCTAAACAAATGTTAACTAGCAGAATGGTTAACTGATTTTGCAACTAATTAACTAACACTTTCTAGTTTCTATACATTACATAGAGATACATAATTTTTTTAATTTATATACACAACATGTGTGACTAACTAACAGAATAGTTAACTGACTTTGTAACTAATCACTTTATTACTTTGTAACTAACAAGCAAATAACCAACTAACAAACTAACTAACTAATAACATGTGTGACTAACTAACAGAATAGTTAACTGACTTTGTAACTAATCACTTTATTACATTGAGTGCTAACTAACTAACTAACAAGCAAAAAACTAACTAACAAACTAACTAACTAACTAACAGAATACTTCTTTTTCAAAAAAGTTAACAGAAATATCAACTGACTTTGCAACTAATTAACCAACACTTCTATACAGCAAAGAAATCTAATGCAATGGGTAGCTCAACTTTAAGAAAGCATACATATCAAAGACGATGATGCATCCCATTCAGTGAAATTATAAGAATCACCGCATATTTTACAAATGCAAAAAATAAATACCGGTGAAAAAGGAAAATGCCTTACCGAAGAAATATGAGGGATTCTCCAGGGTCTATTCATCATTCAACAAGAAATTTAACAGCATAGTTAAAAAAAAGAGAAAACATAATTAGATATCAACAAAAACTGCGTTCAAGAATCAACTGATTACACATTAATCTTTAAAGAAAAGTGTTATAACCTGACAATAGCTTCAACTTTGTAAAATTTGGATTCTGGAACATAGCCTAAAAGAGAGCAAAAAACAGAAAAAAGATTTAGTAACAAGATATGTGCATCATGAATCTTGATAAACATAGCTATAGAAAAAAGCATTCGCAATTTCGCACCAGGATTATTCTGTGCTCTAACTTTGGGAAGAATCGCTGCATTTCCTTTGCTTTTTAGAACCACATTGCTCTCAGGACAAACTCCGAAACGCTTGCGAATCACGCTGAAACTTGAAAAAGGAATTTCAGTTTCTTTGAGTTGAAAACTCGCAACGTTGAACACGTTCGTACTCGCGATCAAAGCCATCACTTCTCACTTCTTTCTCTCACTCACTTGCTTACTCAATCACAGAATCAGTCAAATTCAATGAAGTTAGTTTCCTTTTTCATGATATATATATAAGTGGTATAAGATGAACAATTTGTAAGTAGAAGTTGAAGCCCAAACCGCAGGACCAATTCCAATCATTTTATGTTTTAAGGCAATTTGAACCCACCCCTACAGTTTAACTCATACCCCCTATAGTTTTGAAAAATTCAATTTTATCCTTGTCATTTTTATTTTTCTCAAGTGAATTTTTTTGGAACTCTCAATACCCACAAACTACAAAATTTCTTGTACATAATTTTGTTTTTAATTTTTTTTTTATATAAACAACATATCAAAAAATTTCAGTATCATTAAAAATATAAATTTTGGGAATGCATATGTACACTAGATTTTTATTTTCGTGTGTTATTTATAAACCAAAAATTTTAATATTATAATTTTTAATGTTATTATAAACTTAAAATTTCAATATTATTTACCAATATAAAAGTGATTAACTATTTTAAAATCCGACAATTTTAATAATTTTTAATATATTTTTTATTATTTAATTAAAAAAATAATAATTTAATATATTTTTAATAATATACCTTATGATTAGATGATGTCAAATATAAAGAATGCAATAATAGTCAAATTAAAGAAGTAAAGTTATTGTGGAATTTTAAAATAACGAGATTAATTATGTGAATGATCAAAATAGGAGATTAAATAATGCAATTTTGCCTTAATTTTTCTATTGTCTAAATCAGATAGTCTATTTTGGGAAGTTTAGACAAGAGTGGCACAATGCGAGGTATTGCCGTGGGGAAATTGGGCCGGGCCCATTTCGATATGTTTGTTATTTAACGGAAAATAAAATGAGAGGGAGCGATAGTTTGTTGTGTAAGATGAGTGATTTGGTGTATAGAATTAGCGTAGCTAAGGAGTGGGAGGAACTGCAGAACAATGGATTCACTTTCGGTGGTGAACTTGACAAGTCCTCTGGTTTCATCCATCTTAGCAAACTCGATCAGGTTAATTTCATGTTTTTGTAATGTTGATCAATTTTAGTGAATTTAAAATTCGCTTGATTCATTTGGATTGTGAATTTCTACAATCATTTTTTATTGCTAATGCTGTTATACGATTTTGTGATTGCAGGTTCGGTCAACGCTGGATAATTTTTTCTTGAATAGTAAAGAAGAACTGTACCTGCTTCAAATTGATGCTAAAAAGGTTTGCACACACTCTCTTATGCTTGTGTTTTTAGTAGTGAATAAATAATTAAAAACCATGCATGTATTACTGCTTTGTACCTTATTAATGGTAGTGATGAAGATTGAAGACCCGGTACCTTCACTCTTAGTAGGAACTAGGAAGATATAAATCATAAATTGGTTATAACCTAATAACCTCGACGCCATTAATAATTTGAGAAGTTGAATTTATTGAATGTAATCAATTTGTTAGTGTAGTGTCGGTGTCTGCTGACACATTTATTGAAGTTTCAGTGCTACAGAGGTTATAACTGTTCTGATTCTCTAAAAGTGTACATTGCCTTGGCTGTTACTTGTTACAAGAATCTGATCTGATTGCCATTGGAAATTTGAGGATTTTGGAGGATGAATGAATAATGTCTGCAATGAAATTACTTTCATTAACGATTCAATGAAATAGAATTATTAGAATCAAATAAATCAGCAAATAGAATTATTAGAATCAAATAAATACTTTCATTAATGATTCAATGAAAATACTTATTATGATGCCGCTTTATTGTCTTGCTAATTGTGAAGTAATATTTTTTATTCTGCTGTGATATCCCCTTAGCTTGGTGATGGTTTGGTCTATGAAATTGTGGATGGCTCAAATAGCTTCCCTCATTTTTATGGCCCATCTCGAAGCTTTATCCCTCTCCCCCTAGACACGGTCACAAAATCAGAGAAGCTGGCTCACTCAAATGGTCGGTTCAGTTGTAGTTTGCTTGATTAAGTATTCTGCTGATCAGCTGTCTGTCAATATCTTGTTATGTCGTACTTTTTTGTAATACGCACGTGTGTGGAGCGTGAATGTTTGTTGCCTACTATCAGCCAACTATCTCAGTAACGGACAAACCTTGATCATCCTTTTTTAATGAAGGAGATGGAATGATGAGTTGCTGACATGCTACTGTTGAAATTCTTAGTGGCTTGACAACCAATGATTTTATTGTGCTATTTTTATGTATATCTCTAATTCTCAATCTACATGTAACTCTTGTTTATACTCTTTTCTGCATCACAAATTTCGCTGCTTCAAAAAATGAAGATTTAACCCCAAAACCACACAATGTTGATTCTTAGAATGACAGGGTGAAGAGTGTTTGGGTACTGGGATATCCTGCCACAATGGCTGGGGTTGTCGGGTATAAATTCCCTCAGTAGTTTTTGGGATCGCTATTCACCACCCACAACGATTGTTATGGTTGCTATCACAAGTGAATCCCTCCTGTGGCAGCTTATGCTGTATACCATCAAGGACAACCTCATTGCCAACTATAAACAATGACGAATTATGTATATTTAAGTGAAGTGGGATGTGCAGCTAGTACATTTGAAGGCGTAGTATTGTAGAAAAAATTAAAGAGCAGTTAGGGATGTGTAAAATCATATTGTCTTTGAGAATTTATTAAACTTAGAGCAAAATATCTCAGAATTTAACTCACTTCTTGTGTTCTTGATTTGAACGAGGTAGTAGGACAACAAAATAAATTCTCACAAGAGTGAGGAAGAAGAGATTGAAAAACCAAGACATGGGAGGGAGAAAAAAGTTTGTTCATAAGAGGGAGGGAAAATAAAAATGGACAATCAGCAAAATGAATATATGTAAAATAATTCAAGACAGCAAAATGTAAAAAATAACAATTTGTGTAATCTAAAGTAATAGAGTTTCTTTTTCCATCTTAATATTTTCTGAATTGACTAATTTAGAGATGTATTTTGAAAAAAAAAAAAAAAACTTTTTAACTGACTAATAATATATGCATGGAAAACAAACGCGGTGAGAAAAGAAGCTATAAAAATAATATATGCATGGAAACATATTGGAGGCCTAAATGTAAGCCCATCAGATCGAAGGAATGGGCTGAGCACCCTTCACTCACATTCATTACTTCTTTTTTGGTGGATTGTTCCCTACCTGAACCACCAACCTTGCATCATGCTCTCATGGTTGTAGAAACAAGTTCAAAGCGACCACCTCTAAAGCCATTATGTCATTTGTGTGGCTTGATCTCTTTATCAGTATTAGGTTTGAGATTTAGTAACTATGTAATTGGCAGTATTTTTGTTTTTTCGTTCTTATGTTTTTTGTTTTGTATCCCGTTGGCAATGTTACATTTAGAATTTTTAAATTTGTCTCTGCCGTATTTATTTAAAACCTCTAGAAGTGTCTGGCTTCTTGAACATACATTATGGGTTCAGTGCTATTGGTGGTGATGTTGTTGATGTCTACATCTTCTCAAATGACTTTCGAGCACGCTTTTAGATTAGATTGGTCATATCAAAATTACTTTTATCAATATTAGCTTGCATAAGTATAAAATGATTTGTAATTGGATAAATTTAAAGATTATGAATCCTCCATTCTTCTTTACCAATGATTGTGTTTGGAAGAATTAGTTAGTTGTTAGGATGAAATTTTTGGTATGATAAAACCCGTTTGACTTTTGTTTTCTTTCTGTTTTGTTGATGCATTTATATGGTTGATTTAGTTATATTTTATAGGCTTAAAATGTAGATGGACACAATTTGTTTCAATCTAAGTGTTGTACTGACCTTGTTTTTATCATTATTATATAAAGTTAAATCCTAATTCTTAATAATAATAACATGACCTCCTAAAATTTGATTGTATTTAGTTAAAATTGTATTTAGCCTTGCAATAAGAACTTCCCGAGATTGTAACATAAAGATTCAACATTTTAAATTTCAAGTATATTTTATTATTATTATTTAAATAAAAAATACGAATATAAAATATGGATTCTCTAATCTCAATTAAACAACTTTATAAGCCTCGACTACAAGTCTCTATGCAATTTTGATTGACATACAATCCAAATCCGATATCTTAACAATAGGAGATTGAAATCTAGGGATCAGTGAAATAATGATTACATCCTAACAGGATGGGGAAGAAAGAGGAGGTGGTGGTGAGATGGAGGAGTGTGAGGGAAGAGGGTAGAGATTGACGATCGTATGTTATCATCGTAGCAATGAAATAGTCATTAATAATAGTATTCATTCTATGATATTTAAAAATTTATAATTTACAATGACAAATGTTTCTCCTGTCTAGTAACAAGACACGAGCAAATATTTAGTTGAACCATTCTGATTTTGATGAAACATTTTGTTTTTATAGAATGTAAATTCTGGTTTTTTTTCAAAATTCAAACTTAAGAATAAAGTGGAGTTGAAATATTCATTCTTATATTTTTTTTAAATTTTATTTTTTACTCTATTTTAAATATAATTATATTTTATTATTGTATAATAATAATAATAATAATAATAATAATTTTATATATTTATAAAGATAGAGGTAGGTTGGATAGAACTCATGTCCGACCCTATCCGAAAAAGAGATATGAATTCAAAGTTTAGAAAAATAAACTCTCTCTATTACTTCTAATCCCCTCAAATATTTGAAGATCCATTTATAAAAAAAAAAAATAAGTAAATGATTTACTAATTAAAATATTTGAAATGTACATTTTTGTTTTATTTTCTATTTCTCTTTCTCCTAAATAAACTCTCAAGTAATTGAAGGAATCTAACTCGATTAGTTAGCATAGCTACTAGTGCTTTGTAGGTTGAAAAATCACATAACTGGATAACTCTAGAGGCTGGAAATTTTTTATTTTTTTTTGGAAAGACAAGAATTAGAGGCTGAAATTTGTTTATTCAACTTTAGCGACAAAATAATATAATATCCAACTTTGATGATGCGTACTCTTTGCAGCTTTCCTCAATATGGTCATGTGAGTGATTGCTTCCAACTGGATCTGCTTCATTACAATTCAATGGAATCTAAGACATGGAATGATCCTTTATGTCATTTTAAAGTAAATTCATTTCTTCGTAAAGAAGCATGAACATTCACATGGGGTCAATAAACAGTCGCAGATCTTTGTGATAGCATATTCTTAATACATATTAAACATTTGACTTTCAATAGGTCACATGTAACCTCAGAATTCACATATAGTAAGTCAATGTATGCCAGCACATACCTAATAATACCATCTTCTATAGGGTCAATGTATTGGTCTGCAATTACTATCACCCTTTCATATCAAATGGATAACATTGTAGGGTATTCACAAGAAAGATATGAGAGTTATTTTTATCTCTCTTATCTTTCTAAAAATCCACAGTTTTATCTTAAAGTATACTTTTGGATAGAAAAAAAAAACCATATTTTATTCGAAAGTATACATTTACAAAATAAAAAAATTGTGTATTTTTATTTATGCGTACTTTTAAATATAAAAAAAGTTGAAAAAGAAACTACCAAAATTGGATCAAGTAATCGAGATTAGGCCCCATGATATCAACAATGAATGTTAGAAAAGATTGTATTTGGTGAATACTCAATACCAAATTCTACTTTGATGAGTGATGAGAATGTGCTACTAGTAGGTCAATGATTTTGTCTTTTGTTCAAAGTGGAGAATCACCACCACAAATGAGGCCAAAATGCATTGCATCGATGGTTCAAATCAATGCACAGGAAAGGAAAGAGGGTACTAAGTTTACTGTGAATGTGAAGTGCCCTTATCGACATTACCTTAGTTCAAGGAAGGAATATTGATTTTCAGCTTCTCAATGTGAATTCTCTTTCTTTAACATAATCATCATTTATGTGGTCCCTTCCCCTTTAGTATTACTAACTTTTACTTGCAATTTAAGCCATACACACCCTTTGCTAAAGCATTCAAGTGCTAATGATTAATTACCAGTAGCTTGTTTACCTCATGTTCTATGGACGAACGTGATTCATTCATTCAATCCGAGATTTCATTTGGTTTAGAATTGTTAGCCAATATAATCATTTATCTAAACAAATTCACATATAATTTGAATATTCATTTGTTCACGTCTAGTTTAGTAGAATCGTTATAAATGTCCGTGTACAATTTAAATTGCGGCCACACCATAATTATTTTGAAGTATTTTCATTTATAATTTTGGTCATTTTAATTGAATGTACGTTGTGTTACTATTTAGGATTGGAACTCTAAACAAAATTCTTAAACTTCTTTAGACATCCCAGTTCAACTACTTGAATTATGTCATCAGGTGATATGAAATAATAGTATATTACGACAACCAATCATTGTCTACATACATTGAATCAACCTCAACATATAAGCCAAACATAAAAATAATAATAATAATAATAATATGGTGAGCACTAAAACATTCTTGGGTATCATCAATTGGTCAAAGTTTTAACATTTTTAATTAATTTGATATTTTTAGAAGCATGCTTTGCATTGTTCTCTCACCAATAGTTTCCAAAGACCCACTCATGATCTCAACTATTGTTATGAGTATTTGGGGCCTCCAAATAAATAAGTATAATGTTCAAGAAACATGCAGCAAGCTAGCCTGGCTCTACAAGGACTTAAAACAAGTCCAAACTCAATTAAGCTACCATTCGTGTGGATATTGCCAATGCCACCCATGTACCCACCCATAAAGCCTTCAAAACTTTTTTATTGTTTGACTATTGGGAGATTATTTCCAAACTTAGTTGGTTATTGGTGTTTTTTATGTAATTTGGTTGGAAGTGTACCTATTTTTTTTTTTTTATCTTGTCTTTCGTTATAATTTGAGTTGAGTCAATATTAACCACCTGAATGAGACTAATTTAATAATGTATATTCTTAGATTTTAAATTTTACTTAATATCACAAAATTAACTTGGTGTATGGAATATGGTCATCGATGATCCAATAAATTTAGTTTAAACTGATTATATCTTAATTTAATTATTAGTGTTTTTTTATATACTTTTTTAAAGTTGTGTCTGATTTTATTTGTCTTGCCTCTTAGTATAAGTTAAATCAATGTCTTCCGAATTAAATAAACCTAATAATGTGTATTATTTTAAAACTTTTTAGTATCACAAAATCAGATTGGCGCATGATGACTGACCCAATGATTTTTTGTTTAAATTATGTTTGATTTTGTTATATTGTATTTTTTTGGTACAATATGTCTAAAATTGTGCCTTTTTTTTTCCTTGCCTCTCAGTATAATTTGAGTTGAATAAAAGTCTACCACCTGAATCAAACATACCAAGCAATGTGTTTTTCTAGATTTTAAGTCTTACTAAATATCACAAAATTGGCTTAACTTAGTGCATGAAAATAGTGAATAATTAAATTTTTAGTCTAACTTAACTGTATAAAACTGTTTTATAGGGTGAAGAATGTCCAAATTTTATAAACTCTAGCTGTGCTCTATTTCTAGCTAATGAGAGATTTGAGTATTTTCTAACATGAACTTAAAAAAATTGACCTAAAATTATTATCAATATATAAGTTGAAAATCTTTCTTTCTGATCGAGTTTTGAGCATTGTGGTCCAACAAGAGCAGAGTGTAAGACACTTCTAGATGACAGCATTGATCCATTAGGCTAATTGATAAATAATGCTTTCAAAATATTTACAAGAGCCATTTAAAACAAATGTATGGTTATACGATGAATAAGAATAATATAACAATACATTTACTTGCTTTCTCCATTCTAGACAGCCAAAACGATGTGGAAAAGAAGAAAAGGAAAAGAGAAAAAAAGGGTTATTAATATATAGCAAATTAAATTCTCAAAAGTAACCAATAATAAAGTGAATAAACCATTACATAGAGGAATGGACCTACCACTTTGTCAATGGTTATGAACTTAACATTAAAAAGGGTGCTATAGCCTTTATTGGCAGGTATGTTTTGTTTCTTATTTGCCTTTAAAATCTTCAATCATGAGTAAAGAAGATTGGTTTGTGCTCGACAAAATCATTTTAAGGCTACTATAAATAAAAAAAATATCATTTTAAGGCTAGCAACAATTATAATGGAGGAAAACTACTTTGAAGTGCAAGTTTTGGGTTCATATGAACCTTCCCCAAATACCTTGTAAAGTGTGACAATGGATCATAATGCGATTTATTTTTTTGATATTAAATAAAGAGGATTTATTTTCTTTAATCATGGTGTCAAATATATGAATGAAGAGGTTTTAGGTAAGGGTATTCAAAATCAAATTAATTTAATGAATGATTTTTTATCTTGTTTTATAAAATTCGTTGGATTCAAATTTCAAATTTCTTTTTCAAAACTGACAAAAATAAAATTAAGTTATATATATATAAATTTTAATACTTATTTTTTTAAATATGAAATATTGTATTAATATATTGTTTATTGGGTTTTAATTTTTTAGTAATATTTTATTGGTTTAATTTAATTTTTTTCTTACTATTTTCATATATTTTAAACTTGATCATTGTTATTTTGTAATATTACTTTTTAATGTATTATATATTATATTTTACTTTAAATTTATTGTGGCTTTTTAATATTTGTATTAGTAAATTTAGTTTATAATCGTAAATTAGATCAATTAAAAAGTAGAACAATCTAAAATCTCATTTAATTGAACCGGATCAAATTTTTTAAAGGGTCATCAAATTAACCACAATGATTTGAATCTCTGTATCGGAATAATAGGTTTCTATAGGTCAACATTTTAGTATTATTGTTCAGTTTTGCTTGTTTTCTATTGGGCTTCAACTCAACATATTTTTTATTTAAAATTGACCGTGTCCTCTCTGTTAATTAAACAAACCTTAGGCCTGCCAAAAGTAAGGAGAAACAAATTGAATCAAACAAAAAAGTTCATTCCACCGACCTTACTAATTTGGATTCAATTATCGTTCTCTTATATTTTGAAAGTAACCAAGTCACTAAATTGATGAATTGTTAATACTTCATGGACTTTCTATAGTTTAAGTAAGAAATTGAAGAGACGGATTGTTTAGAGACAAAATTAACAAATAGTTTAATCAAATGAATGAAGCATGATATTGGTCGAAAAATAATTGTGATTAATTAAAATTGTTTAGTAATTTTGTTGTTGTTGTATGGAATAAATTGTTTTTTTAAAATATTGTCATAAATATAATTCTTTCATTTTAAATATTTTCAAGACCTAATTTTCTATTATTGATGGTTGTTCAAATAGGGTACGGTCTAAATTATCCGAGTTTATTAGATTAAACTCTCGTGAATTAAAAGTTTAAAAAAAAAAAAACTAAATCGAGCTTCACAAAATTTTACCGGAATTAAAGTTTATATTCACTCATTTTTTAACTCTAAATTTAATTTTCAGAACGATAATCCAAAATGCACGCACCTCAACTTATGCTTTTTGGCGGCAGCCTTTTGTTTCTTTTTTTTTGTTTCTTTTTTTTTTTTGCATGTATCAAGTATCAATAACTATTTGAATTTTTTTTTAAACTTACAAGAAATTGATTTCACAAACTCTAAGATATTATTTTTATATTTAATTATTTTTTTAAGTATATTTTATATTTAATTCTTTAACATATTTTCTTAGGATATGTGTTGCTATTTTTTATTTTCTAAATCTATCGACCAGAAACATGTTATACTCCTGATTTATGTATAAACAAAATATTTCACATTTCTTTTCAAAAAGTTAGAATCTCATTAATATTTCCCAAAATAACAAAAAATGTAACTATATCATCTATTCATTCCTCATTAGTAATTTGATCTACTAGAATAAAATTATAATTAATTAAAAGATATTTTACAAGTAATAACATTAAATATGACATAATAACCACTTGAGT
>JBBPBT010000151.1:2772057-2786222 GCA_037974875.1 Cicer bijugum | reverse complement strand
TTTTTTTTTTAAATAATTTAGTTGCTTACATTGGAATAAGACATTAATAATATACGTTCTTTTTAGATGCTTTTTATTGGTCATCCGCAGCACCTTCAATTCATGTAAGAGGATATTTCATTTCTACTTCAACTTATATATTTGGTAAGAATTTGACTTCTGCTTATTTATGCATATTGTAGTTTCATAATTTGATTCTTTTTTAAAAATGAAATCAATCATATGAAAGGGAAACTTTGACCATTTATAGGAGCTTAAACTTCACACAAAGAAATTGAATAAAATTATGTGTACTTAGTACCTAGTTCACAATAATTTAAAAATAATGATCTAGTGGAGAAAAATTATTAGCATGGACTTTATGATATCAAATTGTTTAACTGCATGATTGCATGAAAAAAAATTAAATAATATTGTGTAGAATGTAAGAGTTGTAATGCTTGACCTTTCAAAATGTACATTAAAAGCATATGAAGAAGGCCATGTGATTTGAAACTGTCTAATGAATTTAAAATGTTATACGCCTAGTTGGAAACGTGGAATTCACCTAAATAATGAATTCATATTCAATTTTCTTCCCCCACAGTTCACACAATATTAATTTCATTATTTTTTTTGACATTATATATATATATATATATAGATACACTATGCATAATGTAAGTGCAATTAGTTTGAATAGTTATACAAGATCTTATGTGATTATAATAATTTCCTTGTATAAGATCAATAAGACAAGTTGTTTAATACTTAATGATGATTATTATTATGAACATTAGAAGCCGTAATTTTTATGGAGCTTTGCACTCTGCAAACATTATAAATATAAGTTAGTTTAGAAATACATATAAAGGTCACATTGTTTACAGGTTTTAAGGAAAGCTCATAAAGCAAACAAGGAACAATGATGAAGCAAAGGTATCCCTATAGTTTTATATATGTCTTCGAATTAATCATCCTAAATGCACTTTCCTCTTTGAATTAATCATACTAATTTCTGATTAAAACCTCATAGTACAGAGTTGGATTTGTACAGATAAAAATTGACTTAAAACTTTTAATTTGTTGAATATTATGACAACAACATTTAGGTTGGAGGGTAAGGTAGCGCTAATAACAGGAGCAGCGAGTGGAATTGGTGAAGAGACAGTGAAATTGTTCGTGGAAAATGGAGCAATTGTTGTTGCAGTAGATGTTCAAGATGAACTTGGTTTTCAAGTTGCATCTTCAATAGGCTTAGATAAAGTAACATATCATCATTGTGATGTAAGAGATGAAAAACAGGTTGAAGAAACGGTTAATTTGGCTTTGGAAAAACACGGTCGCATCGATATCTTGTTCAGCAATGCAGGAATATTAGGGTCTTTATCAAGCATACTTGAACTTGATCTAAATGATTTTGAGAAAACCATGGCTACAAATGTTGTTGGTGCAGCAGCAACAATTAAGCATGCCGCACGTGCCATGGTTGCCAAAAACATCCGTGGATCGATCATATGCACTACTAGTGTTTCAGCTATAATTGGTGGAACAGGTCCTAATGGTTATACTACTTCAAAACATGCTCTTTTAGGACTTGTGAAATCAGCATGTAGTGAACTTGGTGGTTATGGAATTAGAGTTAATAGTATTTCACCTTTTGGAGTTGCTACACCACTTTCATGTGCAGCTTTCAATCTTGAACCACATGAAGTTGAAGATAATAGTTCTTCTTATGCTAATTTGAAAGGTATTGTTTTGAAGGCTAAGCATATTTCAGAAGCTGCTTTGTTTCTAGCTTCTGATCAATCTCTTTATATCAGTGGTCATAATTTGGTTGTTGATGGTGGATTCTCTGTGGTTCATAATACTTCCACTACCAAACCAAATATATAGACAATATGTGTTTATTTTTCTCTGAAAATTATATATAAGCAAATAAATATGTGTATCTGCTCTAAATACACTTACTTTGAGATTAATACAAATACTTATTTGCTTATATTTATGGCCAGATGATTAGTATGTATCAAAACTTATTATTGGAAGTTTTATTTTCATTCCACAACTATAACTTTTCAAATGTATTTTTTTTTTTATATTTTCCAAATTATAAGTTCATCATCAATCATTTTTGCTTAAGTCAAAAGTTTGTTTGCTTTCTATAATTAAAGGCTCCTAGTTTTTCATTTGTTGTTCCACTCTTGTGCTACCCATTTCTTGTTTTGCAAGATTTATTTATAATTGATCTAGTGCAATGTGCCACATCTTAAATTAAATATAAGTTAGTTTTTTTATGCTTTGTGCGAAGTTATAACTAAACAACGACAATACTGAGACAAGGGAACCAGAGATGTTGATGCTTTTAATTGTGTTTCACCATTTTATTAAACTAAACAATGCTTCAACTTGTGACTACGTACAGTGAAATGCTAGCTAGCTAGACTGATATTGCGCAATTTATGTCAACTTCTAGTTTAGGGAGATTCTTAACTATTTCATTTATTTAATATATGTCGATACACACTCGGATGTAAGTCACTCGTGCCATACCTAGATAATTAACGCCAGTCGAATATGAATATTTTTTTAAAAAAAATTATATATATATATATATATATATATTTGTTCATTCAAATATATTGATAATAATATAAATACAAAATCATTGATTTCTAAAATGATAAATTTGTGAACAAGTATCTAGGTTATTATTAACATAATACGACAAAATGATTATAAATGTGACACAATCAAAATGTTCGAAGAATATTCATACTTTTAAATCAATACACTACAAGAATTTCTCCATTTTGTGGTCAACTTTATAAATATTTTGTGGCCGAATAAAACCCTCACAAATTTGTGACCGAAAAAGCCCTCACAAAGGTTAAAATTAAAATTGGTCATCTTTTGTGGCTGAAAAAGCCCTCACAAATTTTTAAATATTTAACTGGATTTTGTGGCTGCCTAAGCCCTCACAAAATCACAATGTTGTGATTTTGTGAGGGCTTAGGCAGCCACAAAATCCAATTAATTATTTAGGGATTTTGTGAGGGCTTTTACAGCCACAAAAATAAATTTTCTGAGGGCCAGATCCGTCACAAAATTGCTGATGTGACCAGGGAATTTGTGGCGGCCTATGCCGCCACAAAGGAATGGGGACGTGGCATTACTGGCTGCAAAGGCCGCCACAAAAGGCGCCCAAATCCAGCTGGATTTTCTGGCCGCTCAGGCCGTCACAACTGGAAAGAGATGTTGGAATTACTGGCGGCAAAGGCCGCCACAAATTCCTTTGTATCCGTTGGAGATTCTGACGGGCAAGGCCGCCACAAAAGGAATGAGCCGTTGGCTTTTGTGACGGGCAAGGCCGCCACAAATGCCCAATGCAAATACTATATATACTCTCCCATCTTCCCACTTCATTTTCACAATACAACTTCTCTCTAAACCTTATACCTTACTATTCTCTCCTCCTTCTCTCTACAAATTACTCATCATATAAATTTTGTAAGTTTAATTTTATATTATGTATGTAATTAATTTATATTATATATGTAATTTATATTATATATGTAATTAATTTATAATTTTATTTTTTAATATGATATAACTAATTAATGTTATTGATTTTTATTTTTATAGTGCTTGTTAATTATTTCGAAGACTTGCAAGCATCGTACGTGAGTGGAAGCTTGAAGTCAGACGCTACTCGGCATTCAAGTTAGTATTTTATATATTTTAAATTTAGATTAGTATATATATATTTATATATATATATATGTTATTTTTAAAATATAGATTAGTAATATATATATATATATATTTAGATTAGTTTTATATATTTATTTTTAAAAAAATAGTAATGATGTTGTTTACATATTAATATATGATAAATTAAAGTTTCAAACCACACGGTTTAAATATATTGGTTTTAATATAATTGTTATTTAAAAAAATATTATTAAAATTGATGATATTATTATTTTTTGTTTTAAATAAGTCTTGATTAGTAGTGTTGATTTTTAAAAAAACATCATTTAAAATTTTATATAGGTTTGTATAATGATATAGTCTTGATTAATAATTTATTATATTGTTTGAAAATTAATTAATATATAATCCCCTAATTAATTGACATATATATCAAAGTGATTGATTTTTAAAAAACATTATTAAAATTTATCATATTAATTATTATTTTTTGTTATAAGTATTAATATGTTATTATATTATTTATAATTTATTATATTGTTGGCAAATTAATATATATATATATATAATGTTTATTTAATTATTATTTTTTTGTTAGTATTGATATATTTTGATAGTATTGATATATATTTTATTATTGTATTTGGTATATATTTTATTATTGTATTGATAATAATATATTATATTGTGTGCAAATGCATGCTCCCCTAATTGACATATAAATATGTCAAAATTTATATTAATGCTTTTGAAAAATAAAGCAATTAATATATAAAATATCGATATATATATATATAGCAACTATGGATTTAGACCGTAGTTGGATGTACGATAGGAATTTTCCCGGAAGAAAGGGTCTTAAACAACGTTTTGCTAACAAGGTCGAAGAGTTTCTCAATTTTGCGAGAGTGCAAAAAATTGTCCAAGATGAAGGGGGAATGAGATGTCCATGTTGTTTACGTCGATGTAGACGGTTTAAAAGTGAAGATGAAATAAGAGTGCATTTGTATGCAGACGGATTTATGCCTAACTACTCGATTTGGACTAATCATGGCAAAGAGTCTCTGGTCGCGCCTAATACTAGTACATATTTGGAGAATTATAATATAGGTCCTTCAAGTAGTACTAACATGTTAGGTATAGATTATTATAACCATCAACACTTTGAGGCGATGAATGATATGATCTTGGATGCTGTTGGGGTTAATTTGTCATTCAATGAAGATCAATATGATGATACCGATGGACTTCCCAATGAAACTAACATGTTAGGTATAGATTATTATAACCATCAACACTTTGAGACGATGAATGGTATGATCTCGGATGCTGTTGGGGTTAATTTGTCATTCAATGAAGATCAATATGATGATACCGATGGACTTCCCAATGAAGAAGCTCAGAGATTTTATGGTCTTTTGAAAGAGACAAATAAACCATTGTTTGAAGGTTCTTCAAACTCAAAGTTATCAATGTGTATTAGACTGTTAGGTCTAAAGTCTCAATTTCATGTTCCTGATTTAGCTTTGGATTTGATGACTAAAATGATGCTAGACGCAACACCTATGAGAGATGGTTTGCCACAAAGTTATTACGATGCGAAACGGTTAGTGTCAAAGTTAGGATTAGGTGTCAAGAGGATTGATTGTTGTGTTAAAGGCTGCATGTTGTATTATGACAATGAATTTGGTATGAATGATGCAAACTTAGTTGAATGCAAGTTTTGTCAAGAACCAAGGTATCACCAAAGGAATAACTCAAGGGTAAGTAGGGGAAAATCAATTCCAAGGAAAGCAATGTTTTACCTCCCTATTGTATCAAGATTGCAAAGACTGTTTGCATCAATACAAACTGCAGGAAAGATGACGTGGCATTATGAGAATAGAAGAAATTCAGGCGAGTTGCGACATCCTTCTGATGGTCAGGCATGGAAACACTTTGATCAAATACATCCTGATTTTGCGTTAGATCCACGCAATGTAAGACTTGGATTATCCTCAGATGAATTTACGCCTTACATACAAGCATCGTCTACTCCTTATTCTTGTTGGCCGGTTATTGTTACTCCTTACAATCTTCCTCCTGATATGTGTATGTCTAAACCATATATGTTCTTAGCTGCTGTGATACCAGATCCTTCTAATCCTACAACTGGTATTGATATTTATTTACAACCTTTGATTGACGATTTGAAGAGGTTGTGGAATGGTGTCTTGACATATGATATTGCTCGAAGAGAAAATTTTATGATGAGAGCTGCATTGATGTGGACCATTAATGATTTCCCCGCTTATGGGATGTTGTCAGGATGGGGCACCCATGGTAAACTAGCTTGTCCTATTTGTATGGAAGATACGAAAGCATTTACCTTAAAATTTGGTGGGAAGGCATCGTGGTTTGACTCGCATCGTAGGTTTTTACCTGCTGATCATGCATTTAGAAGGAACAAAGCTGTATTTATGAAGGGATATGCAGAAAATCTAGGACCCCCGATGAAATTGACATCAGAACAAGTTTGGAATAAAGTAAAAGATATGCCAAAGGTACATGTTGTTAATGGTGTGGCTCTTAAACCACAAGGTTACGGACAATGGCATAATTGGACAAAAAGATGTATATTTTGGGATCTACCGTATTCGAAAGATAATCTTTTGAGACATAATCTCGATGTTATGCATATTGAGAAAAATTTCTTTGACAACATCTTTAATACTGTGATGAATGTGAAAGGGAAAACAAAAGATAATGACAAAGCTAGAAAAGACATAGGTATATATTGCAGACGACCAGACTTGTTGTTGGTTGAACAAAACGGCAAGACCCTAAAACCTCGTGCGAATTACACTTTATCTAATGATGAAGCCAAATCTGTTTATCGTTGGATCAAAGAGCTGAAGACGCCTGACGGTTATTGTTCGAATTTGGCAAGATGTGCTGATGTGGAAAATGGGAGGATGCATGGGATGAAAAGTCATGATTGTCATATATTCTTAGAGTGTTTACTTCCTATTGCCTTTAGTGCTTTACCGACACATGTATTGAACCCACTTATTGAAGTGAGTCAATATTTCAAGAATTTGTGTTCTTCAACACTCATTGATAACGATCTGATCAAGATGGAAAATGACATTCCGATAATTCTATGTAAGTTGGAGAAAGTATTTCCTCCTGGGTTTTTGATTCGATGGAGCATCTCTCAGTGCATCTTGCAAGTGAAGCTGGGCTTGGTGGACCAGTTCAGTATAGATGGATGTATCCATTTGAAAGGTGATATATATATATATACACATCTCTTTAATTAAATTCAATATACTTCAACTTATATACATATCTCTGTAATATTATAGGTTCATGGGTTATTCAAAACGGTCGGTGAAAAACAAAGCTAGAGTTGAGGGATCAATTTGTTCATCTTACCTACACCGTGAAACAACACACTTTTGTTCTCGTTATTTCAACAATGAAACATTGTCACCAGTTAACGGAAGAAACGCTACTGATAGCGTTATACGTCATCCACATGCTTTATCAGTTTTTTGTTTGTCTGGTCATCATGCTGGTAGGGATTTTCCGATTTTCTGGCCAAGCGACAAAATATTTAATGCGGCACATGTTCACGTTTTGATTAACTGCACTGAAGTTAAACCATACATTGAGTACGTATGAAATTCCTCTCCGATCTTATTAAATAATTATATTTTATTATATGATTAAATTGATATTCACCATATATATATATGGTCATCGATCAGAGCATTTTTAAATACGGGACAATCATCTGATGATATACATTCAAATTTCCCATCATGGTTTCAACAACAAGTGCATCTGGAAGAACCAACTCCTATCAACATCCACTTAAGGCACTTATCTATGGGCCCAAGTAGAAGTTTCAAAGAATGGCACACCTATTACATCAATGGATACAAATTTCACACTGAATCTTGGACTGAAGGAAAAGAAACAATTAACAGTGGAGTTTGTATGAAGAGTGTCTCTGATAGTGGTGTAGTAGAAGATTTCTATGGCATAATTGAGCATATTTATGAAATTGACTACACGTTCCTAGATTATGCAAAAAATGTGGTATTGTTTTACTGTAAGTGGTTTGATCCATCTAGCAGAGGAACTAAAATCAATTTCATATCCAATACTGTAGACATTCGAATGAGCAAAAGATATCCACGGTTTGATCCATTTGCCATGGCCCATAATGTAAGACAAGTGTATTATGTTCCTTATCCATCAACTGTCAGAAGCAAGCAAGGTTGGTGTGCTGCAATCAAAACAAGACCAACGAGTGGAATAGAAGAAGTTGAAGCAGGTCAAAATGAAGAAGTTGCATTTCAAATGGATGAAATGTCAAATTTGGATCATGTGATTGGAGATGAGACTATTAGTCAACTTTGTCATGAGTCACACATTGGAGAAGAAGTTGATGAACAAGAAATAGATGACTTAGAGAACGATGAAGCCAATATGGACTTAAATCACTCATCAAATGAATATACTGATGATGAAGATGACCAAGACGAAGACAATTAATTAATTAGGCATTATATATATATATATATATATATATATATAATTTGTATGAATATCGATATTTATGTATATTTCATTATTATATATATGTATGGATATATCACTATTTATATATATATATATATATATATATATTTCTTTATTTATTTATTTCTTTAATTAGTTCTTTATGTATAAAATTTATTTATTTATTTATTTCTGCATTTATGTATATTTCTTTATTTCTTTATTATTTACATATAATTAATCTTATGTTAATTGTACATACACACATATATTATATTATATATATGTATGGATATGGATGTATATATATATAGAGAGAGAGAGACATGGCTTCAGTGGGAGTAGGAGGATCAGGAGGTTCAGGAGGATCAGGAGGACCAGGAACGGCGGCAATACATGGAATATCCAGAACATCACGTGGTAAGAAAAAATTTGAGAGACCACGTGTTGTTAATGACCCATCTCTCATGCCGATGCCGACCATTGGTACTAGTGGTGGAGCTATTCCTGTATATCCGGAGGTCCCAGTAGAGCCTTATACGTTAGATGAAATAATGGAACCCGGATGTGTTGATTGCTACAACCGCATTGTCATAATTCCAGAAGGAGATGGGTATGTAAACTATGATTGTTAAATATTTTATTATTTCATTTCATGTTACATTATTTTATTAATTAATTTTTATATTTAATTTGCATGTAAATTATGAAGATATCTTCCTTTTAAACCATCTGCAAAGGCAATTGCTGAAGTGATACAAGAGAAATACAAAAAGCCATGGTTGTCTTGGGGTGAGATTAAAGAGGATAAGACACCTCAATTTAGGGAAGTTGATCAGTTTCTACATTGCTTCAAAGTAAGTGATTACATTATTTTATTTAAGTACTAATTAATTAATTATATATACGTACATTTGATTGTTTAATTGAATTATATTTTTAATATTTTTTAAATTTAAACAAACAACAGACTAAATGTACTTGGAAAAGAGAGCATGATGTCGCAGTTATGGCTTCATTTGACCATCGCTTTTCAAAGCGTCTCTCATCTATGTTGTCTTACGCACGTAATAAGGGCGAAGAAAAACGACCTAATTGGATTGGTGAAAATGTTTGGACTGCTTTGTGGAGTAAGTGGAACACAGATGCTTACAAACAGAAGAGAGAAAAAGCAAAGATTAATAGAGCATCTGAGAGGGGTACTAGTACTCATAAGGGAGGTTCCATGTCTGTTGGAGAAATTAAATATTATATGGTAATTAATTATTTATAATATATATATATATATATATTAATTTTTATTCAATTAATCATCACATTTCACCATAAACTTGACATTATTTTAATATATATTTTAGGAAAAGCAACTCGGAAGGGAGGTCACTCAAGCTGAGATACATCGCTATCTTCATGTTAATCCTCAAACAAATGAGTATACTGATTCGTTATCAAAAACGATTCAGGTAATTATTATATATTGATAATTATATTTACATCTTTAAATTATTATATATTACTTATTAACTAATTAAATTTTTAATTTTTTGATTTTTAATTTAGGAACAACTTGAACATGTCATGAAAGAATGGGATGATCATCAAGCTACTCTTCCTCCTGCTATGCGAGCTACTCCAGATCAGCGGAAACAATATGAGACCGCAAGTTTTATGAACATCAGTGGTGGCAAGTACAAAGGGCGTGTGCTGGGAGCCGGTACTTTATCATCAACCTTTGTGAAAGGTCCAACCGGCTATATTCAGACTGAGACGTCTTCTTCTTATGCTAGTACGGATCGATCTCATCGTCCGGTGCCGATAGATAATCTTGATCAGTTAAAGGAGCAATGGGCAAGTGAGCAAGAAGAAAGGACACAGCAGCTGATACAAGCCGCGATTGATAAATTGAATGAGGAATGGAAACAGAGGTTTCAAGAGCAGCAACAGTAGTTTCAGCAGCAACAACAATTTCAACAACAACAATTTTCATTTCCTCCTGTCTTTCATCAGCAGTTCCCGCCTCGGCCTCAGTACTTGCAGCAACAACCAATTTTCCAGCAGCAACAGAGTTACTCCCAATACTCCCAGCAGCATCAACCGCCTCCAACGTTTCAGCAACAGGATCCTTCGAACTCTGCCTTCCAGCAACAACAGCCGCCAATGTTTCAGCAACAACAATATTTTCATAATTATCAGTATGCTCCATCATCTTCACATCAACTTCCTCAACCTCAACCAGATCATCAAACTGCATACCGACCGACTATGCCAACAGCTGGGTTGATCAGACCAGATTTAAATCAACCTCATCCAGCTAGGGCTCCTCCTTCGACTACTAGTGGTGCCATTGAAGATGAAATTCAATTTCAAAGCATGATGTCTCCTCCAACACAAATGCATAATACTTTTGAAGGACTTCTTTCGTCGGGTATGAATGCAGGAAATAATGATGGTGGGAGTGGAGCTGATCAGACGAATTATTATGATGATTGATGTGATCATTTGAAGAATTTTATAATTTATTTTTGGGTTGTATGACATTATTAATGTGTGTTTAATTAATTTCCACTTTGTAAGACATTATTTGTTAATTTTGGGTTTGTAAGACATTAATTGATAATTTTGGAATGCATGTTTTATTTGATTTTATCATGATTGCTATAGCTAGCTTTAATTATTATTAATATTATGTTTTTATATACAATATTTATTTTAATTTTAATATTTAATATTTATTTTTAATATTTAATAATTAATATTATTTAAAATTTAATTTAATTTTAATTTAAATTATAATTTATTTATAATTTACATTAATTTAAATTAATGTTTAATTATAATTATTAATTTAAATATTTAAATATTTTATTATTAATAATTTAAATATATTTTAATTAATTTAAATATTTTATAATTAATATTTTATTATTTAAATAATTTAATTATTAGTCTTTCAAATTTAATTTAATTATAATTTAAATTTTAATATTAATTTATAAATATTTTAATTATATTAATTATAATTATATTAATTTATTATATATATTATTAATTATATTAATTATATTCAATACAAATATATTAATTATATTAATTATAATTACTGAAATAAAATAAAAATTAATTTATATTTTACGTTGGCATTTGTGGCGGCCAAAAGCCCTCACAAATGTCCAGTCAGCAAGATTTTGTGGCGGCCAAAAGCCCTCACAAAGGTCCAGTCAGCAAGATTTTGTGGCGGCCAAAAGCCCTCACAAAATCCAGTCAGCATGATTTTATGGCGGCCAAAAGCCCTCACAAAATCCAGTCAGTCTGTCTTTTGTGGCGGCCTGTTTCAGCACTTTGTGGCTGCAAAATTTGGCCCTCACAAAATCCTTTAATTCTTGTTGTGATAACGTTGACGATGTTAAAGTCATTGGTTGAATATATAACAACACATACACACAAAAAAACGAAAAATCAAATAACAACTCATCGTCATAAATGACAGACATCTTCATATTTAGATAATAAACTAAAAGACAACACACAAGAAAACTAAATTGGCATGAAAACTACATTTTAAGTAAAATGATAATAAATGGTAATTTTGAGTAAAGAAATGATCTTAAATCCCTCCCTGTCTAATGGATGAAGAAGAATAAATAGTAGCTCTCAATTCTGAGCAATTTTTCAATTTTTATTTTTGTATTTGAAAAAATAATTATTTACATATAAAAATATTGACATATTTGTGCTAAAAGTTTTCCCAATAAAAACATACAATACATAACCAACCATTTAGATTCGTCCCATTCTTATTTTGCTCAAGGTTTTTTGTTACAACATAGCTATTTATTTTCCTAATTCAAACTCTTTAGGTGAGAAATATAGTGCTATATGGATAATCCATTCATATAAAATGAAATGAATGTACATAGGATGAACTTAACGATATCAATTAAATACTAAGAGTATATATATATTGAGAGGGTCAACCCTTAAATGAATCTTTTATATCTCGTACAATAATAAAAATTTAATAATAAGATTATTTAACTGTTAGTAAACTTTGGTTAATAAATTGGGAACGTGACTTCTAAGAAATAAAAATATAAAATGAGTTAGATTAAATTATATTTTTAGTGTTCCCTTTAGTTTCATAAATTATTTGTTATTATTTTCATTTAATATACATATATTTTCTCAATTAGTTAAAATAAAAATATATATCAATTAATAGTTTTTCTCTTAGATATTTTTAAAATAAAAATTTTAAAAAATTATAATACACTAATTATAATTTACAGTTTAAATTATATATTTTATTCGTTTTATTTGCACTCTATACCAACGTTGTATTAGGAAATATACTAATAAGACAAATGACTCACAATTAATAGTTTTTATTGTTCTAACACATTCAAGAGCTTTATTTCAAGGTTTTGGGGAGAGCCCATCAAACAAATAAGAAAGTAACTCATTTACTTCTAATAACGAAAGCAAAGGTATCCTAAGTTATATCTATCTAATTCTGACTCAATCTATGCATTTTCATTTTGTGCAGTTATTACCACAATAGTTTTGTATAGTTTGTTTAATTATTCATTCTAATTTTAAATTTGCATTACTTTTATATAATACATTGATCATATTTTATATAATTCCGATTGAATTAGGTCAACAAATTGTAACTCTTAAATAAAGTGACATATCATCAGTGTGATGTGAAAGATGAAAAACAAGTTGAAGAAAGAATTAACTTCACATTGAAAAAGTAAAGTACGATAGACTAGATATAATGTTTAGCAATGATGAAATATTAGACTCTTTTTCTGGCTTACTTGAGTTCGGTCCGAATGAATTAAAGAAAACCATGGATATAAAAACGTTGTTGGTTCATCGACAATAATTAAACACTCTAAAGTGTCATGGTTGCTTAAAATACATGTCGATTGATCGTATGCAGGACTAGTGTTGCAGCCTATGTTGGTGGATCAAAACACGGTCTTTGAGGAAATGTGAAATCAGCATGTAGTGAACTTGTTGGTCATGGAATTAGAGTCAATAGTGTCTCTCCTTTTGCAATTGCAACACCTTTTTCATGTGCACCTCTCAATATTGAGTCTGATCAAGTAGAAACTGTAGAACATATGGTTTAAAGTTTATTAGTAGAACTTTCTGTTTGTGTTACTATTAAACATGAGGATGTTATGTTAGAGACCTTACCATTGAAATAGTACTAATGATTTTAATTGCTCGATATGTGACATAATTCTCTTACTTTGAATTCTAACACGAACTGATCTAAATATGTATCTTATTATAATTCAAAAGATAAATAAAGTCTAAGAGAAAATTATTCAATATATAACTAAAATTTATATTTTTTTTCAAATGATTTAAGTTTATTAATCATTCAAACTTAATCAATTGATTACATTAATAATACTTATTAGTTTTAGTTAAAAAAAAACACAATGTTTATCAATTTTAGTAAAAAAACAGGTATTTTAAAAAATTGGTACTTTATTAAAAAAAATTCTTATTTTTCAAATGACATAACATTAAATATACTAATGTGATATAATATGGATGAATTTATATTTATTCACTCCATCTAATATTTAAAATTTTGTCTTAAAATAATTGTCATATTTGACAATTGTGCACAAATTAAGAAAATTTAATAAATAGAAGAGAGAAGAATAATTTTACCAAACAATTCTTAAAAACTCATTGTTAATTTCAATTATCATTAACGTAAATTGTAGAAATAATAAATTAAAATTAATATATATAATATTAATTAAATAATATAAATAGTAAAAAAAAATAAAGTTGCATTAGAAATTAAAAGAAACAAGTATTTTAAAATGATTTTTTTTTAAAATTACAAAATTATTATGAAATAGAGAAAGTAACAATTTATTTAGACATTAAAT
>JBBPBT010000151.1:2752858-2765736 GCA_037974875.1 Cicer bijugum | reverse complement strand
ATATATGGCTGATGTTTAACTTTGTAATATGCTCGTGATATAATTTGTCAAAAATTATATTCTTAATATAATATAAGCATTTAATTATACGGGTTAAAAATTTGCATTGGAAGAGATACGAGAAGAAGAACATTTTAGACATTTTTTAGAATTAAATAAATATTTAATTCTCTTAAAATTGTAGTTTTAATAATTATAAAAAAAATTCAACTTTTAGTTTTAATTTCTATTTTGAATTTTTTTTTTTTTTATAAACGAAAACTTGAAAGACGTAGAGACTAAAAACATGTATAAGTAAAAAAAGGGTGATCTTTTGACTTAAAAAATTTGTACTGATACTATTGGACTTAAAAATAGTTGGGTTTAAATATTTGTGAAACTTAAACCCTACTACTACCCTTGTTCGAACAATAAAACTACTAGTTCCTCTGTTAATCTTTGAATTGGAACAAGACGCACTTAACGAGGGATAAATGGATTCACCGAATGACTCAATGGCGGTGGTGGAACAACCGCGCTTAACTGAATGGCGTGTGCACCGTGGTCCTTACCTTGGAGACATCTCAGCTCTCTGTTTTCTTCATCTTCCCAATCAATCTCTCCTTCTTCTACTTGCTGGTATTCTTTTCATCTCATCACTTCCAATTTCACTTCAATGATCAATTTTTCATTTGTTTTAATCTCCTCAATTCTTCAAAATTCAGGTTTAGGTTCGGAAATTATGTTATACGACTTAGAACTTGGAAAAATTATTCAATCCTTTTCGGTTTTCGAAGGGATTCGCGTCCACGGTATCACTTCTAGTTCTGAAAATGTCATTGCTGTGTTTGGAGAAAAAAGAGTTAAACTATTTAGCTTCTCATTTGAAAATAATGATTATGAGAGGCCACATTTAATGCTGATTCATTTGTTGCCGAAATTTGGTCACTGGATTTTGGATGTTTGCTTCCTCAAGGTGAATAATGCTCACTCGTATTTCGAATTTTAATATTTTATGAATAATTAATGATACTTTTGCTTTAATTTTTTTTATTTATTTATAGATTTGATTTGTCACTTGGTAGTAGGGATGTTTACCTTGTTCGAATGTGGAGAGCGATTTTCTTGCTGTAGGATGTAGTGATAATTCAGTTCAAATATGGGACATTTCCAAGTCTAATATTGTTGTGAAGGTTCAATCACCAGGTTGGTTTCAAATTTACTTCAAGGAATTGATTTCATTGTTTTGTATTTTATTTTATACTTAATGAGATACTATTTGTCATTTGATCATAGTACGTTGCCTTCTGTACTCAATGCGATTATGGGGTCATGATCTTGAAGTTCTCCGAATTGCCTCCGGTACAATATTTAATGAGGTAAGGAATCTACTGATACTTGATGTTTGTTCATTATTGAAGTTCTCTGATTTGCATCTGGTACATTATCTAATGATGCAAGGAATCTACTGATACTTGTTTGTACATTGTTGAGTTTGAAATTGTGTTGACTTTGTCTTGAACATTTTGCTTCAACCTTTCAAGTCTCTTTGATAGAATTGACTCTTGCCGGGTCATAGCTGTAGAGAGTCATGGTCTAGATCTCTGACTCAGCTTAAGTATTTCCTTATACTTTACCAAATGGAATTTCCTTCCCTCATCCTTTCTGTCCCCTAGAAAAGTTGGCAAATGCTTCCTGGCCGATCAAATGTTAACAAATGTGGCATATGGAGAGGCATACAATAAGGAAGAAATCTAGGATCGTGCTGTTGATGACTGTCAATCTATGGTTGGAAAGATACAGCCATTTCGTTTTTATGCATTCTAAAGTCTCAAATACTGAAATTTTTACATGAATATCCAAGGTGGAAAGATTAGGTGCGTGTCGTAAGAAGTGCTCATGCTTTTAATTTGTAGGGTTTTACTTTGTGGAACATCATTCTATTGTTTATTCGGGAAGATTTTTCCATAATAGATTTAGTCTTCCCTATTTTTCGTTTCAAATAATGTTTTCCCTAGGGTATTGGTTAGCCGTCCCTTTGTTAATTTTTTCGGTTTATTAATGATATTTTTTAGCATGCTGCAAATTATTGTTGGGTTCAGTGGTGCTAGCATAGCTGGGATGACTACATTCATAGTGATGCTTTTGCATGCTAATTTTTTTTAAGGTGAACCAGGATCACTTGTTAAACCATTAGTAATTTTAGTTCCCTCCTTGCCTCCATCTCTGGTAGCATTTTCACTATCATTTACCTTGATGTTGCGTCTGGAGGCCCAATAACAGATTAATCATCCTCTACCTGCATTCACATTTGTTACTCTAAATCTAGCTTCTGCAGCTCCAGTAAGCTGGTGTTCTGAAAAGTCTCCATAACAACGATTGAACTAAATCCTTGTAGTGTTGATAAAATGCTGCTTGATTTCCATAGACTAGTAAAATCACATTGCAGAAACAATGAAGCAGTTCAAGTTAATCACAATTACCATCGTGATGGAATCCACCATAATTGCTGCTGTACACACAATGCGACACTGCATTGGTTATTCTTCTTATTTTAGCTCATGAATGAAGGATCAATTTTCTGCACTGTATATTTGTATGCTTAACTGAAACTTATCTTTAATTTCTACGTATAACCATTGTAATTTGTTTTGTAATTATTATACTTGACAGCATCCTTGTAAAAATTTCTTTCTGACCTGTTGTTTAATGTGTCCACCTTCCGATTTTCTTTTAATTACTTTAAAGAGTTTGGTTCGGGCAGATTGTTGTTTGGAAAGTGGCCCCTCAACATGACAAATCTTCAAGAACTCAAGAAGACCATGACCATCAGGGCTCCAATTGCAGCTCACTAAAAGGTAATCTGTATGAGGCTGTTCACATTTGTAAACTTGTTGGACATGAAGGTTCAATCTTCCGAATAACATGGTTGTCTTGTGGCTCTAAACTGGTATCTGTTTCTGATGACCGTAGGTGAGTTAGTTTTTCAAATCCTATTGTATAACTTATTTTTATATTCATTGGAGATAAAAATACATGTAATGATTCTTTTTAAAATGCAGCGCACGTGTTTGGTCTCTTCCTATTGAAAAGGAAGATTCATTGTGCCATGATCCCATTGCCCTTGTTTTGTTTGGACATAATGCTCGAGTTTGGGACTGCTGTATTTCTGATCATGTAAGCCATTTGTTTCATGCTTACGAGAAACTTAATCTTAAAAAATATCTTCATTGATATTGTTAAACTTTTAAGTTTGTGTTCGCTATATCACGTGCTCTTCCACCACCCAACAAAAATGGGAAAATCATTATATAGTATTATTTAATTGATTTTTTATGTTTGTTAGAAAACCATATTGATTCTTTTTTAGTTAAAAGCATCTCTGTAGATTTTTAATGCCAATTGTATCCCTTATTGGTGCTGCTTTCATCAAGATAAGCGGCTTAGCCACTTCTTTTTTGTTGGATCACTTGTAATTGTAAACTTTTCCTTTAATTATCACTGACCAATTAAAGCATAACTGTTGTAATGTGCAGTAATACTTCTAAAGGCGTTCATGTGCTGCTAACTTTAAATCACAGTATCATTTTACTACTAAAGTTGTCATTTGTTACTTTTTCTACTAAGCAGCGAGCTTTTGCAGCGAACTTTTTTTCTAAAATTGTATTTGTACTATATTTAATTTTCTGCTTAATCATCCAATTATATTATTGACTCATGCAATTGAAATATCCTTTTTTTAATAATTTTTCCTGCAGTTTATTGTCACTGTCAGTGAGGATTGTACATGTCGTATATGGGGAATTGATGGTGAACAGCTGCAAGTCATTAGGGAGCACATGTAAGTTCTTAACTTGAATTACTGATTGTCGAGTATTAAAATTCTAATTGTCAATTAATTGAATTTGTGGTTCTGATCGATAATCATTGGATGTAATTGATTGCCTTTTTTTCTTTGACAATTTGAACTGAGTATCAACAAGAAACACCTGCTGGCAGTATGTTATCTTGCATCCCTTGGAGTTGTAATAACTAATAACAGTTGTTGATCTTATGTTTACCTCCTTAAAAGACTCGACTCAATAAAGTATCACTTCTTCATTGTTATTTATTTTTATTGGTTCACTTTAATGCTGTTATACGGTGTTTAAACGAACCAAGAAATTTCATAACCTGAATGATAAATTTTCATAGAAATAGATGTTTGAATTCTATCCTTTCTAAATGATAAAAATGATTGATTGGTAGTTTAAAACAATGTACTTTTATTTTTGTTTCATATTTTGTAATTCTTGCATTCTACTGCTTCACAAGAGTCATAACATGTGTACTACTCAAGTCGTTTTCTGTTAGATTTTTTGGCACCAAATTCTTATTTCCATGTCTTTTTAAGATTTTTCACAATCTTACTAGTCAGTGGAGTTTGGGGAATAATGAAATGTGTATTGCTTTCTATGTACAGCGGAAGGGGTATATGGAGATGTTTGTATGACCCAAATTTGTCACTTCTTATAACTGCTGGGTTTGACTCTGCTATCAAGGTGCATCGGCCTCATGCTTGTCTATCCAGGGGTTTGGCAGAAGAACAATTGTCCCCCGGAAGTACAGAGATGTTTTCCATTTGCATCCCTAATGTGTTGGATCATATTGGATTGACGGACAGGTAGGATTATTAATTTTGACATGCTCACTTTGGATGTTTCTAATTTAGACTGATTTTGAGATACCATTGTCTATAATCAGCTGTTTTTACCATGTTCCATGTTGACTGGCCTTTTTGCCTCCTTATTTGTTGCAGCAAGAGTGAGTACGTTCGTTGTTTGCGTTTTTCCTCTCAGGATTCTCTTTATGTTGCTACCAATCATGGTTATCTCTACCATGCTAAATTATGTGAGGCTGGAGAGGCTCAGTGGAATCAGCTTGTCCAGGTCAGCACTGGGGCACCAATTATCTGTATGGATTTTTTGTCCAAGGACTCATTTGAACTTGGATGTGGTGATGAGGATTGGATTGCCATTGGAGATGGTAAAGGAAATATGTCAGTTATAGGAGTTACTAACAATGATTGTACTCCTACAGTTACATTGAGCTTTACTTGGCGAGCTGAAATGGAGAGACAGCTCTTGGGTACTTATTGGTGCAAATCTTTGGGATGTAGGTAATGAAGGACTTTATCTTATCCTTCAATAATAGCATCTAATTGTTGACAAGATACTGTGACCTTAAACCATGCACAGATAAGTTATGCAAGTTGATGAGGTGTGAACCTATTCTTTTGTACTCTGCCTGATAAATGCCCTGTCCTCACTATCGAAATGTGTCTAATTCATAAAAAATCTCCCATGTTATCCGCACCATCATGAAACTTACCAGGGAAAAGAAATAGACCTATTGCTCGTGCAGTTCAAGTCATCTCACTCTATTTGGTTGAGTAGCCATTCAAATCATACTAAGTTAAGCCGAATCATCCAATTGTTTCGTCTTAGCATACACATTATGATTTATGTGGCAATCAAATGGGAGATCATAGTGTTTTCTTCTCTTTTATAATCTACCCCATTCAGCTATTTATCTTAATCTCTTGTTTTTTTATTTATTATTATTATTATTATTTATTTATTTTGCTTTTGTTAGAAGATATCTTATAATATCTTGATATCATCTCCAAGTATCATAGGATTAGTTTCTTATCATAGAGTATCTTATACCATCTCTTAAATTTGGTTTCCATGTTTATTAGTTCTTACCATGTTTTGTGTCTCTGTTAATTAGGATTCGCAGACTTGTATTATTGTAAATAATTGTTATAGTTTAGTCCTTTTGTATCATTAATCATATCAAACCATTATCGTAATTGAAAGTCCTTGATCTTTTTTTACCCATTTGATCTAAATACTATAACTTCAACAACTTTGTTTCAAACTAATGAAATGTATTTTTGCCAATCATATAGGTATGTCTTTACAGCGGACCCTAGAGGAGGATTGAAACTCTGGAGGTTGCCTGACCCTTCACAGTCTAATAGTCAGAGCTCCCCGAGGAGTCACATTGTGTCACTTGCATCGGAGTTCATATCAAGTTATGGAATGAGGATAATGTGTTTGGATGCATGCATGGAGGAAGAGGTATTCATCTTCTCCCTTTTAACTTTTTTCATCTTTTTGGGGGCGAGTTATGTTCAGTATTGCTTGATGGAATCTGACTTTATGTGCAATTAAATACCTTTTTAACAAAAACTGATTTTACGTAAAGGTGGGTGTGGATGTGACATTCATTTATTAATTGTGAGGAACTGTAACATTGTTCTAAAACTGCTTTTTCATTGACTTTTAATATGTAATCATAATTCATATAATATAAATATAATAATCGACTTATAATTTTAAAAGGGAATCTCATTTGGAATCTGGATATCAATCTCTTTGCAGGTCCTAGCATGTGGAGATCTACGTGGTAATATGGTTTTGTTTCCTTTGCTAAAGAGTTTGGTGCTGAGCACATCTGTTGGACAAGAGATGAAAATACCCCCAGTAAATCATTTTAAAGGAGTACATGGGATTTCAAGTGTCTCCAGCGTTGTTGTGACTAAACTTGGTTACAATCAAATTGAGATACGCTCAGTATGTTTAACTATTCATCTTTCAATTTGTGATAAGCTTGGTTTCAATCAAATTCAGATTCATAAGCATTTCCAAACAGAAACATCAAGAGCACATTTAATTCAACCCTGCAAGTTATGAATATGCTCTTCTCTAATTCCAATTGTGGTCTTTTATTCATGTTCAGACTGGAGCAGATGGTTGTATATGCTATCTAGAATATGATAAAGAAATTCAGAATTTACAATTTACGGGGATGAAACAAGTGAAAGAATTGACTTTGATTGAGCATGTCTCTGTTGATAACAACTCGGAAGGTACAACATCCAGAAGCTATGCAGCAGGTTTTGCATCTGTAGATTTTATAGTATGGAACTTAGTCAATGAGAATAAGGTACTTTCACTTTGACTATATACTATTTTTTCTCTTTACTCTGCTTATATATGTATCTGTTGCTGCATACATTTGCCAGATATTACAGCTATGATATCAAGTGCTTATGGTATTATCAGGTAGTGAAAATTCCGTGTGGTGGCTGGCGCCGTCCTCATTCCTATTTTCTAGGTGATGTACCAGAGATGAAGAACTGTTTTGCCTTTGTTAAGGTCTGCTTTTTGCTTTTAACACTTTACACCTGCTCAATAGATCTTGCTGCTCATACTGAAAAATCTTTATAGTGACTACAATTCTCTGTTTGAGATTGTTTTGTGTTTGGCTTGAATAGGAACTCCATAAAATTTTCATGGCGTTTTTTATTGGTTGAACCTACAAACAGACTGGATTAAGTTAAATAAATGGATTTTTGACTCCTCTAAAGTGGGGGTGCACTTAGGATGATGAAGTGCAATGATAACCATTGAGATTGTGATAAAATACATGCATAGATAACAAATTATGAAGTTGCTAAAATCTCAACTCTTGAATTTTCAGTTAATGGTTATAATTCCAGATGTGGGGGTGCACTTAAAAGGATAAAGTGCAATGATAATCGTTGTTTTAAAAACCAATTTAGATTGTGATAAAATACATGCATAGATAACAAATTATGAAGTTGCTAAAATTTCAATAAATGGTTATAATTCCATATTTCCTCCTTTAAAGTAAATCCTTCGCTTTAGAGAAATCAAATCCTAAAGAAAAGTCAGTTAACTATGATTTCTTTCTTGATATGTGCAGTCTTTAGGTTTTAAAATTTTCCATCCATACCCATGGCCCATGGGAATCTGAAACGAACAATTTTCCATCCCTACCTATGGCCCATGGGAATCTGAAATTAACAATTTTCCATATACTCATTGTATAGCTCCCTTTATTTTATTGCTACACTTTCAGCACTAAATTTCAACTATAATTTTAACAGTAGCTAATTTTTAACATTTACCAATACCCACCTTTTTATTAGACTCTGAGCCTATTTTGTCCTGGGTTTTTGTTCTTTTGTTATTGCTAATATATTTTTCTGAATATCCCTATTAATGCCAATTTTTACAGGATGAAATGATACATATACGTAGACTCTGGATTGATAATAAAGATGCTAAGATATACCCTCTGAGTTTACATATGCAATTTCATGGGAGAGAGATACATTCCTTGTGCTTTATACATGAAGATATGCTTCTTGGAGATAATTATAAGCGTCCATTATTTTCTAAATCAAGTTGGATTGCAACTGGATGCGAAGATGGGACTGTGAGATTGACTTGGTAAAACCATTATTATCTGCTGTCTGTAGAACTCGCGTTGAGTACCTCATTAATTCTTAATGCGTCTCTGTTTGTTTTAGGTACTCTCCAGGTATTGAGAATTGGTCCATGTCAAAATTGCTAGGTGAGCATGTTGGAGGATCAGCTGTAAGATCAATTTGTTGCGTCTCAAAACTACACACCATTCCATCAGCTACAACCGATGTACCGGATGGGACGAGTGAACTAGATGCTGCTGACGAGGATGAAGATAATCCAACCTTACTGATATCAGTGGGTGCAAAGCGTGTCTTAACTTCTTGGCTACTTAAACATAGGAGGCTGAACAACAAAACTGACTATATAACTGATAATCAGCAAAATTCAAAAGAAGTTCACAATCAATTTTTGTCAAGATTGTCGTCTTCAATGACGTTCCAGTGGCTATCCACTGACATGCCAACCAAATATTCAACCACACACAGATATGCAGATAATAATGTGAGGAAAGTAGCTGCTGTCGCTGAAAATGTTTCTAATATAAAAATTGATGATGAACCTGGATCACTGATTTCTGAAAGGGGGACGGTGAACTTGGTCAGAGATAAACACGAGGATGACTGGAGATATCTTGCAGTCACTGCTTTTCTTGTTAAATGTGCTGGTTCCAGGTTAGAGGAGATGCCTGATATTTGCTTCTTGATTCTGTATTTGGTTAAACTCAAACTAATCTCACCTCAAAAAACAATCTGAAACTGAAGTTCTATTTTGTATATCTTTCAGGATATCTGTCTGTTTTGTTGTTGTTGCTTGTTCAGATGCTACAGTTATGTTACGGGCTTTAATTTTGCCCTTTCGCTTATGGTATTAACAATTATTTCCACCAAATTCTATGATTATTTTGTCTGCTTTCTCAATTCATTACATCTTACATGGTTCTTTCCCTTTTGATGGCAGGTTTGACATTGCATTACTTGTCCCTTCATTGGCGCCTGTTTTGTCATTGCAGCATATCATCTTTCCCATACTTAAGCCTTGTAAAGGTTTGTCTGGCACTCCATTTCAGTGACTGGTTGCGATAGTTGTGGACTACCTAATCCCTTCCTTTCACACGGAGTAGAAGTTCTGTTGTAGTACTAACAGATTTCTTTTGAAGTTTCTCTCTTCAAGATTTAAGGCAGACATTACCTGTTCCCAATATTACAATTTATGATGAAAAAACTTGATGTACTCATCAAGAAAGCTTAAATTGAAAGACGAAATTGTCTCAATGTTTTGATTTACTTATAATCTTAGGCTTCTTTTAAATTTCAATAGTCGAAGGACTGTACCATAATAAAAGTTTAGTGCCTCTGTCTCCATCATGGAGAAATTGTCTCCACCTTGTTCCTTACTATATGAAATGAAAGTTTAGTGCCTTGTTCCTTTCTCGTACTTTTTGAAATATGTTCCAGAATAAATTTAGAGGTCCCTCAATTATTTTCTGTTTGTGATCTATTTCCCCACTTTAATATGTCTGAAATTTCTTTTACAGATAACACCCAAGTTGGAAATGCTTACATTGTGATTAGTGGATCTACTGATGGGAGTGTTACATTTTGGGACCTGACCGACAGTGTTGAAGCTTTTATGCAGAGAGTTTCAGTTTGTGATATAGAGAAGCTTTTTGATTGTCAAAAGCGTCCACGCACGGGGAGAGGAAGCCAGGGTGGTAGACGGTGGAGATCATGGAGATCTTTAGGCAATGGCTTATGTAAAAAAGGACAAGATAACGATCTGGTGACTTCAAAAGCCAAAAACAAGACCGAAAACATAAATTATACTGCACATGGGCCCTATTCAATGCCAAATAAATCTGAAGACAGCAATATTGTTTGTTTTCAGGCCATGCATACAGCTACCCCTGAGTTAGAAATTAGGAATGATAATTCGTCGATGGAAATATGTGAAATACAGCCTCTACGCCTTTTGAAGAATGTTCACCAATCTGGTGTCAACTGTCTCCATGTTTCAGAGATAAATGGTGGGCAACATAATGATAATTGTCATCTGTACAGCATAATTAGTGGGGGTGATGATCAATCACTTCATCATCTTGTGGTTGAGTTATCACCTAAAACAATAAATCTTGATGATGGGATTTTAACCCCAGATATAACAACACATTTGGTCCCTGAACCTGAATATGCAAAGGACGACAACTTTCAAAATCAGAGTAGAACCTACGATATCAGATTCTTAAATTCCCAAAAGTGTCCTTCGGCCCACAGCTCTTCAGTGAAAGGTAAATCCGCATAATTAAACTTCTTTATGTATCTACATGTTTTCCCTGTTTATAAAGAATAGCATGTATGACAGACTTTCTCTTGTCTGGCACAATGCTTTTTTGGCTTTCCCACTAATTTTTTCATATACTTTATCTAGCAATTTGTCCCTCCTAGAATCTTAAACCTATTATTCCATATAGAATTCTTTGTTAAAGAGAAAACTTGTCTGTTGCAAATTTCCAGAGATTTGCATCTACTTTTCTTCTGCTAAATGGTAAAATATTCATGGTAGTTGCGAATCATATCCATTTGAACCACTTTATCAAATTGAAGCTAGAATATGAACGTCAGAACTTTTAGTATATTTTTTAAATGAAATTTGGTCACTGATGTCCTTTATTTTATGAAGGTGTCTGGACCGATGGATCTTGGGTGTTTTCGACTGGACTCGATCAGCGGGTCAGATGCTGGTATCTTCACCAAAGTAAACTAATTGAACGTGCACACCTAATAGTTAGTGTTCCGGAGCCAGAAGCGTTATCTGCTAGGGCTTGTAGCAGGTGATTGTTTTATGAGAGAATGACCAGGTTGGGTGATATATCATATGTTCTTTCTCTTAACTCTTGCTTGTGCCTTATGCAGGAACCATTATCAGATTGCTGTTGCTGGAAGAGGGATGCAAATAGTGGACTTCTCCGCATGCTAACACAAATTATGACTGCTGTGAGGATTAAGTGATTAATGTTATTTTATTCTATTTTTACATCAGAATAATTAATGGAAGTTCAGTTTTTTCTGCCTCGTTCAGATGTATCTATTTCTAATCCTGCTGATATTCACTAGTATTGGCAAAAGGGTCTGTGGTTGATCCATGCCCCTGAAAATTGTATTGGTATTAGTTTAGCTGTTCATCATGTACATCTATGATGTTGGGAATCTGCAATGTGCAATTCGATTTGATATACATTTTTTAACTGTTACTGGTATAAGTGAAATAAGTAATCAACATTTGTGCGGTTGTGCCAAAACTTCATGAAGTAAATTAGCCCATGGAGAGAGTATTGCAATAGACATGAGTAGCAAATGTTTGTTTTTGTTGTTGATAAGTGGCGGCAAGTTATGCTTGGCTTGTCATATCATGGCAAGCTGTCCTAACCTGTCTTCTACTGTCAGAAGTTATAAATGCATGTTTTCTCATTTATGGTGTTTAGATCCAAAATAGGATACATCTCTTCTTTCAGATTCAGCCTATGCATTAAAAACTTGCAACTGCTTCATAATCAGCTTGTCATATGTGAGTGAGGCAAGGATCTAAATTACAAATTACAGCTGGTGCAGTGTGCAATTAAGGATTGATGTGGATGCACAACGAGGTTGGGAGTTGGGTCTCTTATCTCCTCACAAATTGTAATGTTCACATTGTTAGGTGTTTTTAGGTTTCGTTAGTATAAAACATTTATTATTTATTATACAAGTGATTCTATATTTGATCTAATCAAACTCAATCACTTGATAGGAGTCTTGGAATAGGCTAATTCTCTATAGCTACAAGTGAGTTTGACACTAAATTTTTATCAAAATTTTAAGGCATTAGATTTATGAGAAACATCTTTTATATATTTAACATTAAATTTATTTATAGTCATTGTAGGAGTACTATATTCACACTTGAATACCAATATATATTATTTAGTTTATAATGTTTTTTTTCTTCTAAAATTGTCTAAAATGCTAGTGAAACAGTATAAATATATGATTATGTGTTGGTAAAAATCAAATGATCCAACCCCATCCAAATTCCATTTGATCGAATCAAATTTTTTATTAAAGTAATCCAAACCGAATTGAATTGCATGCTAATCTTTTAAATCAAATAACTTAAAACTGATCCAACTGAAGTGCACACCCCTGATATTGATAAAGCTCTTGCTTAAATAAGAGCTTTAGGCCAAGGCTGACTCCACCCTCCCTTTCTTATTGTTTTTTATAACATACTTTTAATTTATTATTTAATTTTAGTTTTAGTAAAAATTGAAATATGTGTATTAAAAAAATCTTAAATATAATTGTCACAAAAATTTAATATTTAATATTTTTAAAAATATTACTTTCTCCATATGATAATGAGTATCACGTTTATTTATTTTATATATTAAAAAAAGACTACAATTAAAAGAAAGAAATAGTAATTTTAATAAATTATTCTTATTGAATGTTAAAATATTTATCAATATCATACATGTAAAATAAAATATAATAACTAAAAGAGTGATACAAATATTATTGATTAGAAGATACGATCAATATTATTTTAAGAATTAAAAATAACATTTGATAATACTTATTG
>JBBPBT010000151.1:2732885-2748878 GCA_037974875.1 Cicer bijugum | reverse complement strand
CAACAATGTTGACATTTTAAAACATAAAATATCAAATTGTCACTTAAAATTAAAATAAAGGACTAACTCGGAAAAAAAAATAAAAGATTAAAATGTAATTAAGTTAATGGACTACGGATGTAATTTAGCCTTTTAATTATTATTATAAATAAAAATTAACTAAATTATTTAATGTTGATATGTTTAACGCATCATTTATTTAATTTAAAGTATATTTTAATAGGTAGTTAAATATTTAACATTAAAATAAATAAATAAAACTATTTAAATTATAACATAAAATCTAAAAACTTAATTACATTTATCTAATTTTTTAATAATGATGAAAATAGTTATTTTTCTTTCTATAATAGTTAATGGAGGAATTGTTACTTTTTTTTTATTTGCTCATCTAGCTATTTTGTTTGGTTGGTCACCACTCACCTACCAACCTTCTACTTACCACCTTTCAAATGACAATCATGCATCAATGTATACGATGTTTCCACTTGCAATAATATATACCTTTCAATTAATATTTTACTTATTTTTACGATATTTGATTTTATTGTCCCTCGTCAATACATAGTATATGTTCGACTAAATTTTTTATTTAAATTTAATAGTAATTTTAATTTTTTTTAATTTTTATTAATTTATAAAATTTATTTATTTAATGTAATGATCAATAATTTTAATGTATTTTTAAATTAAAAGATAATAATTTAATATATTTTAATAATACAGTGTAGAATTTGATGATATAAAACCATTAAATTTATTAATTATTCATCAAAAATTAATTAAATTACAAAATTAAAAATTATTTTTTTTATAAAATTTTATTAAAATTTCATAATATTAATTGTCATCGTATTATATATCATATTATTTAATATATATTATATCGTTATATTTTAGTTAAAAAATTAAAATAAATAATTAAAAATATTATATTTTTAAATAGAAAAACAAAATTTATAAATTAATAAACATAAAATGAATTAAACTACTATTAAATTTTTTTTAACGTATATAAATATTTGTCAACTTGTTCATCCCTAGCTAGCTGCTGTAGCGCAAGCTAAAACTATATCATTTTATTTTGGTCAACATCATGCTTAAAACAATTACAACGTAATTCATTTGAAAGGTTTGTCTTTTTTATTAAAATAAGAATATATAAAAATGAAAGTGGCAGCTGCTATACCATCCCAACTAACCCCAGATTTGGTGATCAATATGTAAAGGATCCTTTTATTGACTAAAAAACAAGTTTTAGCAAAATGAATTTGAATTAATATATAATAATATTCGACGTGCTAATTAACGTCAGGTCACACTACTCACCAAGAGACTTATGCCACGTCTAGACATTATACATTTCTTTATTCATTCTTTGGTCTTCCTAAAAACAACCAAGTTGAATGGACTGTTATCTATTAAATATTTATGTACTGTCAAAAAATATTGAATTTTTAAGCTAAATTAATGCATTATATACAACAAGAGGCAAACCGTTCAATAGGACAAACTTAATCAGTAAACCGATGGTGCCACTGCCCTGTCTTATAGTTATAGTACTTCCTCATACATTTTTAACTGAATTTTAATTTAATTAACAAAAATTAAAAGTTGTATTTTTTATGGTGCATAAAGAAAATAAATCTTTATTATGCAAAAAAAAAATCTATAATTCAATCAATGAATTCAACCATATTTTACTTGATTCATTGGTGAAATATATGATCTAATAGTAAAATTAATTTTATAAATGGTACAACATTTGCTTTGCTTATAGCCTTTAAAAGTCCTAGTTAACCTCAAAGATTGAATTAAATATCTTTTAATTTAAATTTTTTGAAAAGGTATATAACTGTTCATTGTAAGGAAATGGTATAGCAGATATTTATTATTTTATTTGATTGCACATATTCCAAATCAGATTTAAATTGAGATTGATAATTTATTGCAGTTGTGATTATAATTTTACACATATTTAAATTTCTATGTGCTATATTTTAGAATTCAATCGTGATATATCACACAATTAATCAACACATCAAATATATAAATAATTTTTCTTTTTCGTTTTTCTATGTAATGTATTATTAAATTGTTATTAATACTTAATTAAATGACATTAATATGTAAAGATTTATGATGGTGAGTTTTCAACACTTTACATTTAAGACGTGCATATCTATTATTGGATAAAGAAAATAATTAGTTGTATATGAACTAATTATATATTCATATTGTATAATTTTTAAACTATTGTAAGTTAACTTTGTAACTACAATCTAAAAGGATTTAATAACCATAAATAATTTTATGTTGATAACAAAATATCTTAAAAGAAAAGTAAAAACTTGGAACACGGAGGGAGAGGTGGTGAAGGAAAACGGAATCTACACCGACACGCGCTCTCTCCGTTAAACAAACCAGATCTCGTGGTAACCGGTAAGGGTTGGTAGGTGACCGGCAGTATCCGGTATTAGATTAAATCCCCTCATTTTTTTAGACTCACCAACCACTTGATTTGAGCGTCAAATCTAACGGCATACCGAAGGGTCCGGTAACACGTAATTTAGTTGGCATTGTTTAGTATAAAAAGGAAGATAGAGTCGTTGAACAAACATCCGTCATTTGATTTTCATTTCACAACTTAGTCTGGTCTAGCGAGTGTCGTTTCATTTCATTTCTACTTGCACCCCTCCACTCGCTCCAGGTTCATCACTCTTCTTTACTTCTTTACTTGTACCATTTTTTATGTTATGTTCCTTTTTTAATACCTTTTATTTATTGTTGTATTCTCTTAAATTAACTGTAACTGTTGTAGATCTGAATTTTGTTTATGGTTCAGTTTGTTGTATGATTCTAACTGATGCTGTTTGTATTGTTTATGATGAAGTAATCGTGTTACCGTTTAGAATTTATTTAACCAATCCTGAACATGTTCATTTCGGTTTTTTGTCTTTGTGTTATAGATCTGAACATGTTATAACCGTTTCTCTTTACATGGATCTAGTTTTTTGCTGCTAATATCATGGTTTAGTTTGGATTAGTTTATGGATATGGATTCTCACATATAAAAATGTCTATTATTAATAAATGGTTTTCTTATAAATTTTTTTTACGCAAAAGCTATTTTTAATTTAACATGGAGTTATTCGTTAGTTTAAAGATATACTTGTATGTGTTGAGAAGTTTATCCAAACCGTCTCATTATGTCAGTTTACACGTGATTTAAATTAACCAAGTATTTTGGCTCTAAACTTCAGTTAAGTTCGGGAGTATTGACTTCAAACCCTATTTTTTTGAATCCAATCTCGAGGATGATGGAGAGGATTTGAAATTGAAACTAATATCTTTTAGGCATATATTGTGCTTTCATGTTTATTGAATTCCAATATTCTGTCCAACTTTATATCTTGGTGGTTAGGGAATCTTGATATGCTATCCACTTGTCTGCAATTTTTTATCAGGACAAATTTTTTTGAGTTATTTTAATCTTTTATGGCATAAAGTTTCCAAATATCCTTTCAATTTGTTTTCGGATGTGTGGCTTTATTCCTTTTGAAATCTGATCTCGAATATCAGTTATCTTCTATTGTTACGCACTGAGAAAATTTGTTTTTTCCCCTTATCACAGTTATAAAGCTGTTGTGTTTTGTAACACTGAACATATAGTTTTATGTTTTGTGTAGCTTGAAAAATGGCGGAAACCTTTCTATTCACTTCCGAATCAGTAAACGAGGGCCACCCCGACAAGTTGTGCGACCAGATCTCCGATGCAGTGCTTGATGCCTGTCTTGAACAGGATCCTGACAGCAAGGTTGCCTGTGAAACATGCACCAAGACAAACATGGTCATGGTCTTTGGAGAGATAACAACCAAAGCCAATGTAGACTATGAGAAGATTGTCCGTGACACATGCCGCACCATTGGATTCATCTCTGATGATGTTGGTCTTGATGCTGACAAGTGCAAAGTCTTGGTCAACATTGAGCAACAGAGTCCTGATATCGCTCAGGGTGTTCATGGACACTTTACCAAGCGTCCCGAGGAAGTTGGTGCTGGTGACCAAGGTCACATGTTTGGCTATGCCACTGATGAAACACCTGAACTTATGCCTCTCAGTCACGTCCTTGCAACCAAGCTCGGTGCTCGTCTTACTGAGGTTAGGAAGAATGGTACCTGTGCCTGGCTTAGACCAGATGGCAAGACACAAGTAACCGTTGAGTACTACAATGAAGATGGTGCTATGGTTCCAGTTCGTGTCCACACTGTCCTCATTTCCACACAACATGATGAGACTGTCAGCAATGACCAGATTGCTGCTGATCTTAAGGAGCACGTTATCAAGCCTGTTATTCCTGAGAAGTACTTGGACGAGAAGACTATCTTTCACCTTAACCCTTCTGGCCGATTTGTCATTGGAGGTCCCCATGGTGATGCTGGTCTGACCGGAAGAAAGATTATCATCGACACTTATGGTGGATGGGGTGCTCACGGTGGAGGTGCCTTTTCAGGGAAAGACCCAACTAAGGTTGACAGAAGTGGTGCCTATGTTGTAAGGCAGGCAGCCAAGAGTATTGTGGCTAATGGTCTTGCTCGCAGATGCATTGTTCAAGTTTCTTACGCTATCGGTGTGCCTGAACCTTTGTCAGTCTTTGTTGACAGTTATGGAACTGGAAAGATCCCTGATAAGGAGATTCTTCAAATTGTGAAGGAGACTTTTGACTTTAGACCTGGAATGATCACCATTAACTTGGACCTAAAGAGGGGTGGACATAGGTTTCTTAAGACAGCTGCCTATGGACACTTTGGAAGGGATGACCCTGACTTCACCTGGGAAGTTGTGAAGCCACTCAAGTGGGAGAAGCCTCAAGCTTAAGAGTTGTTATGGATTTTATATTCAATGGTTGTCTTACTAGGTGTGGATGAATAATTTGCGTGTTTAGTTAATTGTTGTTCCATTCGTAGGTCTAATATGCTCATCATGCCTAAGACTACTTTTATTATTTTTCTCCATTTTACTTACAATTTAATTTTTGTTATTGAATGTTACCAATGTTGGTGCAATGAAAGTTTTTTTTTTTCTCAGAATTTTTGTTCCAATTTACTGCAAGAGGACACAGGCGTGTGTAGTATGTTATTACCGTGTCAAAAAAGAGTTTATTTTTTTGCAAAACCAGAGATAAATTTTCATTTAATATAATTTCCCCCAAGCACATGATATGCATGATTGGGACATAGCAAATGATATCCTCCGATCTAACAGCATACAATGTTTTCGGTTCCAGACCATTAAATGCCTCATACCCGACAAACACATAAATGTAATGAACCCAATGTTTTTATCAATGCTCTACCACTTCACCGAATTGAGTTTCATAAGATTTATATCATAGAAATCCAATTGTCACAGATAGAACATGTTACCACCACCCAAATAATTTGCTTCTTCACATGTCGAGTAACATATTATGCCGACTCCACACACTTCAACTATTTTAGCTCCATTCCCTTTACAGCTAAGAATCCGTTAGCCAATCACAATCCAAGATATCGCCTTGTAATAGTATAGACTAAGCATTCCCTTGGGTTCATCAACCACTGTGAAAGTTAATACGTTTACTCCGAAGCCTTCTCTTAGCCAAAACCTTTGTTTACTCTGGCAATTTTTTCAACCAACACCTCAAATTATCTGAGGTTGTCCTCCCTCCACCAAGTATATTCCAACAAAACAGTTCAAATTCACTGCAACTTAGTTGGAAATGATGACACCGAACCATTTAAAAAGATCATACATTACTCTACAAATTTTGACGACAAAATAGTGAGAAATCTTTTGGAAATTTCCATATCCTAGAGAGTATCTTTCTAATAATGTGCTAAAAATTACATTAGCAACATTTATAGAGCGATAACAGGAAGACGAAAGGAAGCATTGGTGTAATGGATCCTGATAATTCATAATGAAACTTAGCAAGAGTGATAAGGACATCAAGAATATGAAAATATCTATAATAAATTACGATGAACTTTATTTATTGTAATTTGATTTGTAATAATTTTTAGTTTGCTTTAATTAAAAATTTTAATAGTTTTAATTTAGATTTAGTTGATATTTGTAAGTGAAGATATTTTGTTTCTTTACATTTAGTTTATTTTAGAAAAATATTATGTTAGCCAAGTATGGTATGTCTCCTGTTTGAATTCTTAAATTATAGCTTATTTAAATCTTATTAATAATTTCTTTATTATTGTGGCGATTCTTTTTTGGCTTATCAATCTTCTAAGATATAACGTCTTCTTCTCTAGCTTCTCAATCTAACCTATCTTTGGTTCTTTTTTCCCTTTCATTTTGCCACTTTATTTGATAAAACCACTTGATAGATCATTCATCTCTTGTGAAATCAATTCAAATCCCCATCACTAGGAAATAATTAAGAGGGAGGAATTCTTTTGCGATTTCAATAAAATTATAATATAACAAATGGTGTATCACATCACAGATCAAGCCGCCTAAAATAAATAACCTCATTATAAAAAGAGAACGCTGCATTGCAGCCAGAATACAAGCATTATTATACTATTGTACAAGGATTTAGCCAAATGGAGTCTGGGAAGACAGACAATACAAGCAAATCCAGAAATGCAATCTCACAAGGAAACAAGTCAATAGTAAATATGTAAATAACATTACACAAATGTCTCGGTCATACAGTCTATAAACACACCCTATTACATTGTCTATCAAATTTACGTTGTAGGTTAACAGCTCTTAGCTTGTTCCAAACTCCAAAGATTCCCACCTGAAAGGTCGGAATATATACAGAACTTCGGGTGAGCTTTTGAATAGAAGAGCCACACATACACAGACTGCTGCTATGGCCACCATTGACAGCATTGCAGGTCTGTATACAAAAGACTTCCTCACAGCAGTTCTACACGACAACTTATGATCGCAAAGTTTGCATTGCTTTTGGACATTTCTAACTTCAGCATTTCCAATCTCAAACGTAGTGGAAGATTCATCTTTATTCTGGCTTGTAACGAACCTTGTCAGATTGCTAGGAATATCAACCACCACGTGAGCCCCTCCTTGTCTCTTGTTGATTTTCTTTTGCAGCAAGTGGATGTAAGTATAATGACCACGTAAACGTGCATAATCCTCAGGTGTGGACCCCGTGCTGTCACGAGCACTCTTCCATGCTTCAATTCCCACCTGAATTAAAATCCTAAGTTATCATCAAAGACTAGATACCACAAACCTTAACATAAAACTTGTGGTTTCCAACTTGAAAATTATTATGAAAAGAATATATGAGGAATGCTCATAGACATTTACAAAGCTTGTTTGCAAGAATTCATTTCAAGAATCAGGATGGGTAAAAACAATTCAAATGACAGTTCTAATGCAGAATTTAGGCATAAAGATTCGGTCTGTGCAGGAATTAAATGCAGTGAAGATCCAAATGGAACCTGCAAGAAAATCTCACTCTCTGTTCTCAATTTAAGATAGAAGAATTCTTACCATGCAAGGATCATTAGTCAAAGCATCAAGTACATCCTCAGAACCATCTTTCCCGGCTGCTATATGGAGTGGCGTCAAACCAGCAGGACCAACAGCATCAGGTCTAAACAAGAAGTTTTGGTTCTCTCCGTTAACCAGCGCCTTGTCTTCAGGTCCTAGTGTATCTGAAATATTTTGAGGAACGTATTTCAAAAGAAGCTCCACCAACTGCCTGCTGTTTCTCCTCACAGCTCTGTGAAGGAGACCCATATCTGAAAGTGCAAGATACAGGGATGCGTGGTCTCCTGTACTCACTGTTCCATTAAGCAGGAGGTTCAATAGTTTTTTAACTACTGCACACCAATCATGGTCCATAGAGAACTCCATCAGCCAATTGAATCGATCTAATGGAAACAGATCTGCACTAGAACTCAAGTGAACCATCCTAGATTTTATTTGGCTTCTTTGCAGAAGCCAACCCATTTCATGAATGAAATCCATGGCTTGATTTTTTGCTTGGATCTGTCCAGCCCTTTCAACATCTGAATCAGTATCCCTTGATTCCAGTAAAGGCTCAAGCACACAGATTTCAGAGCAAACATCCTCTTCCACGACTATGAAAGGAAAAAAACTACTGCTCAAACCCTGGTCCTCAATCTGGCATATTCAAGAAAAATTGAAAATAAAGAGCTCAGATACATTTCATCAATGCAGACTTGGTTATCTTCAGTTAAGAATATGACAATTTGTAAGGATACATAAAATTTTCGATAAGAACCCGATAACATTCATTAGGGACTAGGACAGTGAAAAAGTGATAGCAGATATTTATCATTTCAGACTATACTTAAATAGCATAATATAGGTGAGATACAGAGTCAAATAATAGATATACAATTCATAAATCAAATGTAGTGTAACAACATCCTTCTTAACACATCTATTCCTACTTCTTCAACTAATGAGTGTGCAGCAACAACTTCACAAAATTTGATCCGTTTTACTAATACTGTGATTAATGTAAAACATCACCACTAATCACTATCCGTCTTAATAACTAAGAAATCTAAAAGGTCAATAATTAAAAGAGACAGTTCAAACCACTAATACAAGATATGTAACAATGATTCCCATTACACCCAAGTGAAGGCATGTCAGGTCCTTTCTTGTCCTTAAAACCAACCCCAGTCAGGATCTTATTCCATCGCTAAAAATACGAAACTAAGCAGCCAAAATTGTATATATTTTCAGTAGGCCCAGTACATTGAGATTACAATTCAGATTACCAATTTAATGACACTAATATATACAGTACTGACTTTCTACCCACCCAAAAGAAAAGATTATGCTTACTTCATTGTACTTAAGCATAAAATTCAAGAATATTATGTAATGAGGATCTGTTCTCTAGTCAGTATTATAAGAATGTCAGTAGTAAAAAATTCATAGGTTGTTGTCATTACTCTTTTTGGCTACAAAATTGTTTAGGCGGAGGGCACTTCCTATTCCAAGGACAGGCAACCACGAGCCTCAGTGAGGGATTATAATGGTAATTTGAACTTATAATTTGTGAGAGCAAAGAAAGAGCACCTCAATAAATCCACGGCCATTCATCATAGGGACAGAACACGAAAACTGGACGCACTGAAGCTCATCAAGATCCTTGGAGCATTGATCCGTAGACTCATGAGTATCTTCACAGACCAAATAATTCCCTTCTAAAGCACACAATAACCTGAAGTAATAGGAACAAGGTTCATATGTGATAACGAAATATACACACGCACACATGTATATCCAAGAGACTTTCAAAATTTGCATCTAACTTTCAATATGCAATGTTATTGCAATTCGCAGAGCAACAAATAAAGAATACCTAGTGGCAGGGCAAGTCAGGTTGATACCCTTAACAGAAAATTGAGCTGTCTTTGATGCTGGTACAGCAATTGGACTTACACTCAAAATCTTACTATAATTGTTACTCCTGAAAGGTAGGGATGTATCAATGACAACCTGGCCTGCAGCAGAGAAGTTGGAGTTAGATACCTAGTCATAAAAACTACTATCTTTTCTGATTGACATGTGCACAAAGTATAATAACAATAACAACAATGTAGACAGCATCAAAGTCCATTGACATTAAATCAAGTTAATATGTGGCAATGGCTTGAATTAGATGTTGGTAGGAGTGCTCAATGTAGATAATTTATCACGGAAAAGACTTTTAAGTTTTAACCTTTAAACATTTTAATGTAAAATGTACTGAGCATAATAATGGTTGATGGATTTAATTGAATACTGCAAATTAAATTTCAACTCCTGTCATCTTGATAGATAGCAAAAACAACAATAGAAACATAGAAAGAGACCATTGAAAATGAAGGCTATCTGATGCTGCACCCTTATGTGAACCCATCCAGTTTTCCAAAAATCGTCATCTGAGACATCCAGAAGCCTATTCAAACTGGAAGTCAGATCAAAGCAAATCTGTAAAAAATAACAAATGAGCTTTGTAATGTCAAGAGTATCCCCTAATTGCAGAAATAACCACACACAGACCAGCTAGTAGTTTTAGAAGAACATTGCTTACCTTCTCCCACACAACCTCAGCCTGACGCAGATAAATAGTCAAAATGACACAACCAGGCCGTATATAGCTTTCAATATCAGTTGGACTGTGGGATAACCAGTCAAGAATCTGGAGTCCAAAACCTTAGTATGATTAAATTTCAAAGATAAATAATAGTAACAGTTACTCTTTAGATGATTTAAAAATCTTAACATACCTGTGCTCTGAGTACAAGAGGAAAATCGCTAGGTTCTTTACCAAAGAGTTTAAAAACAATCCGATCCGTGAGACTCTAAATGGTGGAAACAAACAGATTAGCTGTTAAATAATGACAATCTTAGGATAGTATAAATTTAACATATATAAAGGCGTCATTGAAGCAAACATTAGGAGCTAGAACCCGAATGCAATTTCATACATGAAAACAATGCACTACATAGGCAATTGCAACACAAATTTCTGCAAGCTAAAACAAGCATACACTGTTTCTTTCTGACACCTAAGGAAAGCCCAGCATGGTCTTTCTCATCATAAGTACTAGAGGTTCAGCATCATATGCCATCCTCATGTCAGATGAATTTTTCATCAGACACACAGCCATTAAGAGGCATGCTATTTAAACCAGGATTGGTAAGGATGATCAAAATACTCATCTCTATTGTCTTTTTATCAGTAAAAAATATCATGGACCGTTCAGTTAGTCTTTGATCTCACCTTCCCCCCATCCCTGCATACTAAAGACCTCGCCCATCCCCTCATACTAAAGACCTCCCCCGTCCCCATATGTAAAAAGAAAGCTGAAGGAAATTAATTTCAATCCCCTCCCCTCCTCTGACCTCTTATCAGATCTTCCTAAAAAACCATGCACCCATCAGATATTCTGGAGAAATATTATTTTTTGGCTTCTTGTTATGTATGACTAAAGAAGCAGTTCAGTGGCATCCCATCAACCTCAGCATAACATTTTAAGACAGCACCAATAATTCTAAGAACCAGAACCAAAAATATTTGTAGTTTCTGCAAAATACCCACAATTTCTACAGAGTGATAAAGTCCCAATCATGAGGAGTGAGTATGAGTATAACTGTACAAAGACTGTGTACATGAGCAGGGTGCAACAGAAAATCCAGAATAATGCTGCAATAGATAAATACCTGAGCTTCACCAGTGGAACTAGAAGGGGACTGGGCAGATGCAGAATCTGAATTTCCACTTGTTTGAGGTGGACTTGACTGATGTGAATCTTGTTGCATCCATGGGTAATCAAGAGAGCTAGTGCCAAGGTTTACAGAGACAGGCAACCTTTCTATGTCCTCTACGCCGTCATCTGAGTCAACATAGATGTCATTCAGATCAAAATTATTCATCTTGGTCTGCCCAGCAGTACTGTCTCTGGCTTCTGAATAAGCTGGAGGGCTATTTGAAACACTGGGCTTTGCAGAAGATGTGGTCTGTTGATCGGCAGCCCTAGCATCATGTGCATGCATCACTTGATGTTGAATTTCACTAATAGAAACAGTTTGATTCTGTCTTGTAACAGTTGGAGAACCTTGAGAACAATTAGTAAATAAAGTAGAAATCATCTCCGACTTCCCAGATGAAGACCCTTCTTTCAACAGATTCTCTGGTTCCCGTAAAAGGTTAGACAAGTTCTTTGCCCCTTGTTCACCATTCTGATTAGCAAGACTCCTTAAAAGATGAGTTAGCAGATCCTGATCTGCGGTCTGATTTGTCCTGTCAGCTATAATTCATAAAAATGTCATTATTCATCCTTCAATTACCTAAGCCATGGCAGAAGTACCGATTAGAAAAACACATAAGAGAAGATTCAAAGGAAACAGAATTAATTAGAAACAAATAAAAATGCGTGAAAGTCTTCAATTTTGGGGGTCTTTTTTATTTTTTAACTTTTATGTCTGAAATATGAATTTTTTTATCTTGCATCCATAATCTTCTATTTTTGCGCGGGCCAGCCCAAACAAAGATTGATAACAATGCTTCCCATTTCTAGCGTTTCAATTTGTAAAAATCTAGCCCAAGATCACAACCTTTTTAAATTGACCTTTATTTTTCTGTTATTACAATTTTCTCTCGATTACTGCTGTCGGTTATATGGGACTAAGACATATTTCGACAAGCCGTCTCTACTGAGCCATTTACAAATCAGTTGATCAATCAGTCATTTTGCAAGCAATTTGTTTATTTATTTATTGGATACTGCCAAAACTTTAGAATACCTTATACTCTGTCCCTCAGGGTACCGACAAATGCTTCTAAGGGAAACTATTTGTGTACTCACACTCACACTTGCACGAGTCTTGACTAGTGTGGAAAGCTCAAGTCTAACTAAGTAACGACAACTAGCACCAAAAAACCCAAAGAAACTATTATTTTCTTTCGAAGTTCTTATAAGTTTGTTTTTCCCAATAGTTCTTAAATGTTAGGTCTCACTCTTGAAAACTGAAAGTCTCTAAATCTCAACCATACTGGCAATTTTCCCTTAAAGCCTAAGATTGAGTCCCCGTGAGTGATGATGAAAAATCAAGCACCCTACGCTTCTCATGCCCATTCTGTATCCCATTATCTTCCACAGAGATTAAATGGACAAACTTAAACCAACTATTCTTCATGAAGTGTAATAGAAGAAACTTGAGGAAATTTATGTCGGCCAGGTAGTTACAGTTAATTCTGTATGAAAAATCCAGACCAAGAACTCGACTTACATATCCATTTTGGGTTACCAAGTATGAAACTCTCCTTTTATTAAACACGTCTTCCCTTATATCCTCAACATAATAAATTTTTAGTTAACCAAATTTCAAATGAACAAACTACCTTCATGCAGCTATTAACATAGCTACCAATTCCATCTATTAAAAAGGTAGTTTAAATCATTACCAAGCCTTTCATCATTTCAAACAAAAGAAACAAGCATCAATCAACATCATATATGAATAAGAAACCAACTAGGCCCTGCTTAAAGAGAATAGACTAAAGAAACACTTACGCTGCATATTTGAAAGTATCTTCAATAAACTTATCAACAGATAACTACTAGTCTGATCATCATTCAGGGGACTTCCATTAGGAACTGCATCCTGATTTGTTTTCCTCCTCCTTTTATTATGGCCTGCCAAACGTCTTCGACAGCTTCTCTTTCCTTCATCAAACTCTTGAAGCATGTGAAACCTGTTGAATTGAATGCATAAATGAATACCATGAAATAGAATAATCTACGATTCAATCTAAACTTTTTTTAACTGCTAAAAAACACATTTTTTTCAGCTACAAACTATCTGGTAAATAAAAACCGGTATCACTACAAAGAAAACCAAAAACCAACCAAGAAAATGAACGAACCTACTACATTGTTGGCAGAACCGCTGCATGGCGTTTCCAACAAGGGCTTTACTGGCCTTGGAGTGAATCTCACAAACTTTATGACGTCTGTGATAATCTTTAGCATTGTTGAGATCCGCACGACAATCCTCGACCTGACAAAATGCTCTACTTGAAGTACCACCAGCAGCTACTCTACTTTTCTTCCCACTGTTTCCTTCCCATGTAGCAATTTGAGCACTACCACCACCAACCTGTAAGCTAAGACTACCAGCTTCCTTATTCAAACTTAGTTCATCCTCCACAACAATAACCCTCCTTTTCCTTTCACCTTCCTTGTTCCCATGACAAATCTCAAGATCTAAATCTTCAGAACAAGAAGATGAACTATTTGAGTTAGATGAACCACCACCGAGAAGAGGTAAAAATTGCGTGTGCTCAGGCACAGGACTTAACCTCCTAGTAGCTACGAAAACATGACCATCCCATTTCCAATCATTCAAATCCCATTCTAAAGACCTTTTCCCCATAACCCTCAGATCAGAGGAACCACCCTCCATACCGTACATATGAAAAGCTTCCATAATTACAATTACAATTTCAAACAAACAGAACTAATTCTAAAAATGAACAAGAGTAATAAACGAATTAGTAATTACTGAGCTTGAGTTGTTCCCCAAAGATCAAGAAAGAGTACACCGAAGCAATCATGGTTGAAATGAACTAAAATGAACATAGCAAATTTAGGTATAAGTAAACTAAAAAGGAAATAAACAACAAGTATTATAGTTAGAATTGAAGAAGAAGAAGAAGAAGAAGAAGAAGAAGAAGGTGAAGCTTATGAAGTGTGTGAGTAAAATTGGGAAAGTGCGGGAAGTACGGTTGGGTGGAAGAGGAAAGAGATGTGTTGATGGCGATGGGGGAAGATGAAATGAAATGTGTGTGGAATTCTTTGCGTGATGATGAAATGAAATGTAAGTAATGGTAATTGTAATTGTATACTATGGTACAATGATGTGATATTGTATGTTATGGTGTACCCACAAAATTATTGATTAAAATATTAAATAATAATCTGGTTAGATTGGGAACAGTACATCCACTCGCAAAGTGGTGGGCCATTTCTGTTGTCTTGCACAATGCAATGCACACACACAGTGACACAGTCACGTTATTTTTTTACGTCCATAACAGATGCCTTTGCTTTGTTAATGGTGCTTGCTGTATTGGAATTGGACTCCGTTGTGTTTCTTTGTCTTCAACGTGTTTCGTTAAGTAAACGTCACACACACACACACACTGTTTTTTCTTCAGATTTTCACAAGGATTCAGTTCAACACGTGGCACGTGCCACCATATAAGCCTCTATACATGTGATTGTGAATCTCATTATCAACGCACCACTAGAATACATTCTTTCGCCGTAATCACACTTTTTTTCTTAACCTTTCGGATTCATAATCATTATGGTTATCGCCCTGCAATATGAAAGGGAAATAATGTATCCAGGAACAGACGTACCTACCTTGCCTCTTATGTCTTTACTTTTATTTCATATTTGTTACGGTTGTCGTAAAAAATATTATTCTTAGTTTATTTTTTTTAATATAACATTAATTTATTTATTTCAATTTTACTCTTAAATTAATATTATTTCCTTCGTTGTCAACTAATTATATCTCACAAATTATTTATGTAATTGTCAATGGTTAATTGTAACAAATTGATTAAATTGTTATATTTATTCATTTTTTTATTATTATTTTTTAATTTAATATTAATTTAAGTTTACTTTGTTAAATGTTCAAGCAAACTCGTTTGTTTTGATAAATAAATAAACTCATATTTAATATTGAAATTAGGAAACTACGTGACTCAAGCTCAAAATTTATAGATTGAAGTTACTCAATAAATTACTTTGAACATAATTACTACAACTCGTTAATTATAAACATTAAAAAATTTCAATCTAATTGCTAAATTATAGGTTATACTTCTAAATTGCTACAAAATTTATAATCCCAACTAGTTGGTCTAAGTTGATGAATTATGTCGGGCAAACGAAATCTACACGAACTTTTAAATATGGTTCAAACTCTACCTAAGAGTCCAATCATGAGTAAAAATGTACTTCAAACATAATTTAGTGTTTTATAATAATGGAAGATTAACCCATTTGAGATAAATTTTATCAGATATGATGACTAATATACAATTTTTTTTACAAAATTATCTTATATATTAAAATATCTATCAAATGATAAATTGTTAAACTTAAAAAACTTAAGAAAAATATGATTAAATACAAAAATAAAAAGTTATAAATTAGTTAAACAAGCAAAACCTATAGTTTACTGTTTCTTTAACAAATCAAACTTAAATTCTTAGCTAGGCTAGTTTAAATAAATGAATCAAGCATAGACCATTTATTTTTTCCGTAAGTTAAATTCAAGCTTTTAAGTGTTTGAGCTACTTCTCTCTCGTTTACACCTTTATAGATAGATTTGTTTGCACTTTATGTAGATATTTATTAAGAGAATATTTAATTAAACAATCAAAGGATCAATATATTATTCATAAT
>JBBPBT010000151.1:2713890-2732773 GCA_037974875.1 Cicer bijugum | reverse complement strand
CACTTTTTTTTTTTATAAGTAATGATATCATGATACTATTTTTTTTTATAACATATGATATTTGATTAATCAAATGAATTAATTATGGTGAAATTTATCATTTTTTTTAAGATTAAAAAAAATTATACTTTATTCAATAAAATATATGATTAATTCAAACTATGGTAAAATTTATGATTAATTTATCTTCGTGATTAGTATGGTTAATTCAAATTAATAGATAGTTAATTCAATTATCACTGAGAATTGTAATTATTTTAATTATATAATTAACCATAAATTTAAACGTAGTATAAATTAATCACCTATTCAATAATTAATTATAATTTTATACGTGATATTAACTAAGTGTCACATTTTAATGGGTGTCTATAAAACATTTTTGTTTTCTACTTGTCACGAACCCTACTTTCACCGCACAACCTTAATACAATCAAATCCGTTGACTCTTGAGACCTTAGATACATAATTAACAAAGATGCAACCGTATCATATAATACATTAATATTACATAAACACTTTGGTCCTATTCTTCTCCCCGCAAGCCTCACTTGCCCATCTTAAATTAGGTTGCAAAATTTCTTTGGACTACATATTTACTGTGCTAACACAAACAACATCTCATTACTTTATCTTTGATTAAATTTAGCTTAGTATTTTTAATTTATTCAAATTTTAAAAAGCTTATTCTCAATTCTTTAACAATGTCCTTATAATGTTTCATTAACTAGGCATGAGACCTTTGTCGGATGTTCCTTTATAATGTACTCTTTCAATGTTCAATTTTTCACTCATCAAATTGCATATTGTAAACAATATAGTTTCATGTGGTAAATAGTTCCTATTGAAATTGTAAGATCTATGTGGTTTGGTTTCCAGCACTTCCAACGAGGATCTCACCCAATCTCATCAAACATGATGTGGGCCCACAAATCAAAATAAAGCTGAGTAAATATTCTCCACTGTTCCTTCCTTCTCTACCCATGTTCTCAATGGAATAGTGATATTATTCCAAATAAAACACACTCACAAAGTGGAGGACAAGACAAGAAGCTGGCACAACCCAATTAGAAAACCTCTCTTATGTTGATGTCGCGAATATGAGACAACACAATGGAAATGAATGCTATTATATTTTTATATTTACAAAATCAAATTTATAAAATAAATGGTGTCATACTTCATCTTTATTTGGTATATGATTTGAGTTTTTTTTTAATTAATGTGTCAGACATTTTTTAATCTCAATCGTCTGATCACAAATTAATGGTTGAAATTATTTAAAACAAATTATTTTTATCATGTAATTTGATTTGACCGACATATAATTTAAAAACTTGAAGTGACAAAAAAATCGTATGTCGAAGGAATTTTAGTTTTGTCATGTTTTGTTTAATTTTTATTTTAAAATAAATTAATATCAATAAACTACTAATTAAACAATTGTAATATAGGCATTTGATTCTACTATAATGAGAATATAATCTAGCAACATGCATGAGTCTGTTCCGTTCCCTTCCTAGCTAACAACCTTTGTTTTATATGAAGTTTAAAAAATGCACTAGATAGCAACATTATTGCTAAGAACATGTTTTCTAACGCAAAGAGTCGTGATTATATAGGCATAACTCACAATCACATTGCATGACAACAACACAATCATTAAATGTCGGTTAAATCGGTTCACTGTTTTGTCCCTCTTCATGATTCCTTTCAACTTGCGTATGGAATGTTATGCCAATAATTGATCCCTCGTCAAAGGGCAAAGAGTCGCATAAGCATGATTAATGGACACCACCATTTATCATATTAAAGTTTTAATATGATTTATATATCTATTTCCAATGTTGATTTGATAAAACAAAACATGGTTCGTTATAAAGGATTTGAATTGTGAGGGAGAATTCACAGAGGGCCAACTACTCCATGCCATATTTAGCTAAAAATGAAAAAATAAAATAAATAAATGGCTGTTAATTAATTATTGATAATTGTGATAAATTCTAAACGGAGATTTGTATTACAATCAGTGGATTAAGCAGATGGCACAATTATTTTATACTTTGTTAATTAAGGAAATCGATGAAAGAAATAAAATAAAAAGAAAAACTTGTAAGTCTATTTTACCATATTTACAAAATATAGTCATTCAATTTTAAAAATCAAACCTTTTGGTTCATTTTTTTTTTTTGTAGTTTTGGTCTCAAACTAAAATTTTGATTAATGAAATGGTGACTTTTGGCTTTGGGAATCGAAGTCGGGTCATTTGCAACCAAATGATTCACCTTTAAATTTAGAAATATCAATGAGTGTGTCACTCTCTAGTGATACATTCAACACTTTGATTGATCCACTCTAGTAATTAATAGTCATGACCACAACTTTCATGAGACAATTGGTTGACATGAGAATACAGGATATTATGCATCAAGTCTCTCAACAATTATTAAATTCATGGTTTACAGTGAGGTTCAACAAGCAAGGGACTTAAGCTAAACAGTTCTATAATTCTATAGACAATTCAATCATAGTAACAAGAATTTCACATATTCAATTCAATTGAATCTTGTACAACGGGTACCTTCGTCCCTATGAATTTTTTGCCCAAGACCTTTACTAAAGTTAACTTTGGAGCCAATCAATGGTGAATGATATGTTTATTGAGTCTAATATTTAAATTGGAGAAGTACATTTGATTAAAAGGCCAATATGACAAATTAGAATGTCTCAAGTATTGTCTTATAACAACACTATGCAAGCGAACAATACGTCTAATGTTGAAGAATAAACATTTGGTCTAGTAGTAGAAACTTAGAGACCTATTGTTGAATATTTTATTCATTAACCATAAAGAAATTACACATTTGATAAACATTTTGATCTAGTAGTACGAACTTATAGACCTATTGTTAATATTTGATTCAATAACCATGAAGAAATTACACATTTGTTTCAATTAACCCAACAACATATTTGTCTGAAATTGAAATGTTAGTCCAAACACCAATAGATTTGAACCAATCAATACCAGTTAGTACTTATGCTAGTAGGCATACATAGCTATCCGATCGTACTTACTAGTACAATACTCAAATGAAACTCCAACTCCTATGAAAAATATGTGAAATTAGGTCAAGAACAACCATTAAGAATGGCTCACCTTATATCCAAAACCAACAGGATTTCTAGAACACCATAGATCATATGCTATCTATGTGATACACAAAATAAATTATGTTTTTTTTTTTTTTTTTATAAAAAAAAAATAGACAAATTATGTTTAAAAAGTAGTAGTTTTAATATTCTGAAAAAAAAATTAAAATTAGTCATATTAAAAAATGATATTCAGAAGGAGAGTTATATTAGTGTGTTCTGCATTTGATTTTTGTTTCTTTTTCGTCCAACAAAAATATTAGTTTAATTGTTTTCTTGTAAACAAATAAAAAATACTAGATAGTTAAACCGAAATTCCGTTATATTTAGCGTTTATGGAGCGCAAATTCTCATTATATAACACATTTTCCACGTCATCATTTCAATTGCAAATCATAATTTCGTTTCCAAATTTCAAAGCTAGTCAACGACTTTCCCCCGCTTTATCCTACGCATTCTCTCTGCTTATCCTGCGCATATTTCACCGGTTACGTAACCATTCCTATTGAATTTCTGGTATCACATTTTCTTTCTTAATTTCACTCTTTCTTTAATTTACTTTACTATATCAGTTTTTTAAACACTCTTCATTGCCGAGTTTTTTTTTTTTTTTTTTTTTAATTTCACCGTTTCTTCATGAGATCATTTTTCAATGAATGTTGCATTTTCTTGAAAATCTTGATATCGTTACAAGTAGCATTTTTCTTCGACAAACTAACTCGTTCTGATTGATTTGGTAATCTATTTTTGGTGTGATATATACAATGCAGCAAGATTTTCATGCACGAATTATATGCATGGAATGAATTTTTAATTAGTGGTTCAAAACCAAACTATGGTGAATGAATCGATACTACCAGTTGATGTTAATAATTGGACTGAAAAGACTCACAAATAAACTTATATTCATGTTTCAATTTTTAATTTAGACTTTATATTCATGCTAGCTCGAAATTTACCTCGAAATATTTATTGATGGATTTGTGAATTATTATCAGAGGAAATAATCATGAGTTGTCTCTGCTGTTGTGAGGATAAGGCTGAAAATGAAGCACCAGGTAATTTGGCTCATATTAGCTAGAAGAGTACTATATATATATAAAAGTATATATAATGATATCATACATACACCTTTCCTCTAACCGAATGTTGCATTTTCTTGCAAATCTTGATATTAATTGATATACCAATAGGATTTTTGTGGTGTAAACACTGATACATTAATGGAGCGAGGTTTTTGTGCGCGAATATATGAATGAAATGGAGGCTTAATTACAGGTTCAAAACCAAGCTAGTAGCTATGATGAATCAATACTACTAGTTGATGTAATAATTAAACTGAAAAGACTTACAACACACGCTACTTTGTTTTATTTATTTTGGATTGTTTTGAAGGCTGCTATTTTTGTCATTATGTACCTTCTTTCTTTTAGCAATGAAAATCTACATGCATGCATTCATGGAATGTAGTGATTTTCCTCCCTTTCAATTTTAAATTTAGACTTTGTATTCAAGCTTTAAAAACATATGAAGTATTTAATGATGGACTTGTAAATTATTAACAGGGAAAAACATCGCGAATTGTTTCAATTGTTGTGGAGATAAAGATGTTGCGGAGACTGAAATGGCTGTGGTGAATAATCCAGGTAACTTGGTTCATAATAACAAGTAGTTGCAACTCACAACTCTAATGCAATCATACACTTTTCTTTTAGTTGGATGGATTCAGTAGTACAAGGTTTTAGGTATGTTTGGATATGCCTTGGAAACAAGTAAAATAATGTTTCATTTTCTAAATCTAAATATGGTTTGCTCACAACTCACAGGAAATCTATATAACGGTTTGTATACATATTAAGAAATATAATAATTAAAAAAAATTATTTTTATTAAATTATTTATCTTAATTATCGGTAGATTTTTCACTATTATGAATACAAAATACAATAATATCTTAAAAGTTATACATGTATTTATTAATTATTGAATGCTGATATATAAAAAAAAAATTAAAGTGTATTGAAAATTATAAATTATATTTATTTTAAAATAATTTTTATTTATTAAAGTAACGTTTACTTTGAGACGAGGGAGACGGTAGAAAGTTTAAAGTAGAAATCAATATAGTTTTACTGTGACCCAAATGTTCATTTTGATTTGAAAGAAAACACATTTGATCTGTTTTTTTTCTCCCTCATAATTCAATATTTTATTTTATGAATACGTCCACAGTGTTGACTAAAAATCAATTATGTAAAATCACGTTCATCTAAAATCAATTAACAAACTCTAATCCAAATACACACACATTAATTTTTAGATGCTATCTTATGATACTCATTGTGTAAATTTGTTTGATATTATATTTCATGGAAATGAATTGGATGTGGTAAATTATATTGTGCAGTAAATGATGCTCCTGGAACCTCGAGGCAGGCTGCTCAAACTGTCATTATTCGGCCCATTCAAGCTCCTCAAATACCGGTGGGCGAATTCGAAGATATAACAGACAACTTTGGTCCAAGTTCTCTGATCGCAGAGGGACATCATGGAATGATACATTTTGGTGTTCTTAGCACTGGGGAGTCCGCAGCAATCAAGAAATTATATCCTACTAAGCAGACACGGGAGGAATTTTTGGCCCAGGCATGCATCGACTTAGGCTTACTGTCTAATCATTAAGGTTGTTCAAATCCATAAAACACTTCGTTTTTGAATTTTCAGGTTTCAATGGTTTCAAATGTGAAGCATCCCAATTTTCTTCAGCTGCTTGGTTATTTTGTTGATGAAAGGTCCCGAATTCTTGCTTATGAGTTTGCACCTAATGGATCTCTTCATGATATTTTACATGGTACGTGGTTTTGCTGTAGAAAACTATTGACATCTAAACGCTTTGTCAATTAATTAAGAACATTAACATAAGGTTTATTTTTAGTGCCATGACAAGTAATAGTTCCACTACGTTATACTTTTTATTCATTTTTTATAGTACATTTTTATGTTTCTATTACTGTCATTTACATGTAGGCAAAAAAGGTGTTAGAGGAGCACAGCCTGGTCCTGTTCTGACATGGGAAAAAAGAATTAAAATTGCTTTCGAGGCTGCAAAAGGGCTTGAGCACTTGCATAAGAAGGCCGATCCCAATATTATCCACCAGAACATTACGTCATGCAATATACTAATATTTGATGACTACGTGGCTAAAATTGCAGATATTGATTTGTCAAATCAGGATCCTAATAACACGGTAGCACGTCTTAATTCCAGCACGCTCCTTGGAGACAAAATTGGTTATTCTGCGCCAGAGTAAGATTATACATATATATTATTAAGTGAGATTTTAACACGGAGGATGCTACAATCCAATTTTATGGATGCAGATATACAATGTCTGGAATAATGACTACCAGGTGCGACGTATACAGCTTCGGTGTTGTCCTTTTGGAACTTTTGACTGGAAAGAGGGCTATTGATTCCACACTACCACGTGGCGATCAGAACCTGGTTTCTTGGGTAAAACAAAAATCTTATCATTGTGTTGTAAACAAATTTATAAGGTAGGCTAGCTAGCTGATCACAGTAACGGGTGTATTTCAGGCTTCACCAAACCTTGGTCATGACAGAGTCGCACTGGTGGTAGATGAAAGATTAGAAAATGATTACCGGCCCAATGGTGTTGCTAAGGTGCTCAATTTGTTTCAGTTAATTTTTTTTGTTGGTTATGCCATTTCCCGTGCCGATGTGTTCTGAATTATTCATGTAATTGTGTAATTGCTTTGAAACATCAAATGAAGTTATAACTTTGTTGTATCATTTCCATTAGGGAGAAATTTGCTTCAAGGCCAATTCTATAATTGTGTTGCATCTATAACTTAGTTGTACTATTTACATAATTAAAGGCCAATTCTAATGTATGACAGTATGATATATGATTTATTACAGTTGGCCGCTATTGCTGCACTATGTGTACAATTCGATGCTACTATCAGACCAAGCATGACGATTATAATGAACAGTCTAGAGCGTTTGTTGAGGAGAAGTGGTAGACCTGCTGCTCAAACACCATAGTCACACTAATCCCTGTCTATATGATCTTATCAGTATGTTAGAAAGTAACTGCGTGAGAAGCTGATGGCAAATTGCTCAAACATGGTTATATGTCTCATTGTTCATATTGCATCCATTTTGTTCATAAATATAATAATCCACGAGATGAGATTACTGGCTTCTTTTTCATTCTTTTTATTGTTAATCGTTTGTTCTATTTCCTATCTTTATGTGTTCCTTCAGCTTATTTATCTCCTATTTTAATTAGACTTTTCGGGAGAAACTTAAAAAATAAAAAATAAATACACTCACATCAAATAGCAGGTCACAAATTATTTATTTGTATAGGAAGCAAAGTTGGAATGACCTTGGTAGATTATTATTTTTTTTTTGTTTGAAAAACATTTTGATGCAAAATTTTCTATTTATTAAGAGTACAAAGTTAAAAACTTATGAATATGTAATGTAAAAAATATGGTGTAGTCCATAGTACATAATCACGTTCTTCTTTTTGAAATCAGAAGCAAAACACCCATAAATGAATTAACTCCCTTAAATCGGAAGTAAAATTAATCATCAATGTAGCTTAGCGACTCACTGTTCTATGCCCCGCAAAGACACCACCACGAGTGAGTATGGTCGGTTGAGTGCGGTCAGATTTTTAAGTAGATACTTTTATTTCATAATGCATGTTTTCCAAGTCATTTCAAAATAGTAGTCGAGTATGTAACTTAAACTTAACCAACAAAGACCATAGCAAAATAATAACAATGAAATTGTACGAAACATAAATATTACAATGCAAATTTTGATACTTTGATGAAGAGTCATCACAACCCCAAAAAACTTGATAGCGTTTCAGCAAGTGTACTGAATCGTTGCAAGTAATAATAAAACGGTAGTACCGAGTGTCGAACTCAAGGATTGCGTTTTACTATTGAATTATATTTAATTACTAAAATTGAACAAAAGGTTCCCAAGTTGATTGAGATAATATCTGAAATTAACAACAGTAATAAAATTGATCTTTTATAATGAGAAAAATGTCAGGGATGAGTTTCACTTCGAATCCAACCTTGGTGTCTAATTTGATCCTAGTTACTGAATTCCTTTAATGAATTATTACCGAATTCTCTTTATTATTCTTGCCCTAATGTCTTAGTGACAGAACCTTTAATTCCAAAGTAACCCCTAATTCTTTAGTGGATTTAAGATTAGAATTAAGCATTACCGTATAGAAATTCTCTTGTAAATTATTGCTTTGCAACTAATTTAATTGGTTTCATGACCTGCATCTATCCCTAGACTACAAATTCATGAATTTCTCATCTCAAGCATTCGTAAAGTCCACTTCCGTTTCAAAATACAAATCGTAGAACATTTTAATGTTGATCAAGCAATAAAAAGCATTAAGCACAGAGATGAGAAAAACAATTCAATAAACTCATTCATATAACTAGAAATCAAATCAGAAAAATAAGGGTTTCATCTGGTTACACTCATCCCTAACAAATAGGATTTAGTTACTCATAACAGAGATACAAAAGATAAGGATTAAAAAAGAATTACAAGAATGATTCATGGATGATTCTTGATAAAACTGCTTCAATGGCGTTAGAAACGGCCGTCTTTGAGTTTCTATGCTAGGGCACAAGTCTCCCAAGTTCCCAAGAGTCAAAAAGATCCAAAAAACAGTAAAAAAATTGCGTTTTTATGATTGCTGATGCGCGTCACGCGCTCCAGGCGCGCAGGGCGCGCTTCAGGCGCGCGTTGGCAGTACTAAACAGCGGGAAATGCGCTCCAGGCGCGCTCCAGGCGCACAGCTTCTGCTGTCTGACGTATTTTGCATTTTTCTCATCTTTCGAGTCTGAATTTGGTCCCGGTGTCTTCATGAAAGTTGTAGATATGGATCTTAGCTTTCATTAGCAATTGGATTGACTCCAATTGGACATCTAGAACTCCAGATATGGCTGAAATACTCCAAATATGTCATGTTGATTTCTCACCAAAATTCAGCACTGCACTAAAACAAAGTAACAACGCAAAACTACAAAAAATCTCCACTTAATTAAGCAAATAATAACAAAAACATTTTATTAAATCAAATAACTAAAATCAATAAAATATATCAAATAACTCATTAAATTAACTAATGATTAAAGATAAATAAGACTAAAATCAATAGAAATTATGCATATGATGAAGAGTCATCATACTTATACTAAAAGAAACAATGTAAATGAAATCAAAGAAAGATAATAAAAGAATAACATCAAAATATGTGTTCAATTTTAATTTTTTTGAAATCTACGTCACAAACAAACTAACAAAACAAATTAACGTGAGTATGAAATTTACAAAATTTAGATGTTTGTTTATACTTGAAGTGTTTTTCTTCCTTTATATCAATTTGAAAAGACATCAATACAAGTTTCGCACTCAAACACTCAATCTTTTCTCCTCCCACATATCTCAATTTTTCTAATTTTTTTATGAATTTTTATTTCTCCACACTCATGTGATGCCATAGACTCACTTTTCATACACGAAAACACATGCAAGCACAACTATATTTATCATTCTAGAATAAATTTACTTAACTAAGTGTAATAAACTTATCATAACCAAATTCATCATATACAATTAAAACAAATTCAAAAGAATAACTAACTCTAATTGTTATCATTGAAGCACATCTCCATAATAAGAATCATACTTATGATCAATATATACTTTTTTTCTAACCCAAACACACAAAAACCCGGCAAAGAAAAAAAACATTACATACCATTGGCCTTCTCCAAAGATGGCCATAACACTGAAATTGACCTTCACCACCAACATTTATAGTATAACAGAGCCAATATTTAGACTCCAATGACACCCTTTTGTTGTTGTTGTTTTTTTTTTTTTACTGAATTCTGCAACTTGTTTCTATTTCTATTTAAAGATTCATCGGATTTTGGCTTTGATTTTCACTTTCTATTTTAATGCCTAAAACAAATAAAAACACAATTATTTACAAATATACATTTCAAGTGACACGTCAAATAAAAAAATAACATAGTTTGATTTTGACTAACAATTTAAAGGAAAAACCAACTTACATTGATAAACATAAAATAAATGATCACGTTGAACATTTTTTAAATTAAGAAGTAAAATTGAACTTAAATTTTGTTAAAACATCAATAAAGTATTTAATCCTAACATTTGAAATCTTCATATAAATAGATAATATTTAAAGAATATATTACTCTTGCCTTTTTAATTTTTTTTATTTATTAAATATTTATTTGAGTTGAGTTTCAATAATTGATTGAGTTAGAAAAAACCTCAAAAATTATAAAAAGATTTATAAGTTATAAATTATTCATTGATAAGGTGGCCACAACGTCAATTATAATTGAATCTATGTTCTTATGGGATACAACCAAACTTAGTTTTACTCTACTTTGACAAATATATTTTAATCTAATCGGAACAATAATTAATCAAATTTTATTTATTTTCTCATTAAATACTAAATTACTATAATTAGTTTGTCCAACTAAGAACTCGACGATTAAAATTAAAAATATTTTTTTTTAGATATCAGTGTAAAATTAGAGTTTCAACTCATATTTTATTCTATTTTTAGTCAATAATGAATTTTCTTTTTGCTAGATAGATAAATTAAATTTCAATCACAAAATGTGATATCAACTAAGTGAGTCTTTCTTAGTCATTTAAAAAAACACATAAAGTGCAAGCTTAAAAACAAACAACAAACACTGCAATGAGATAAAAAAATAAAAACGTTGCACTAAAACGATAAATACAATAACATCGAACTTGGACAACAAAATCACAAGATAAAGTGAAAGAATAAAAATATAAAACCCACTTAATTTTACAAAAGGATGAAAAAATCAAGTTAGGAATGATGATTTACCATAAAATATTGTCTTAAATCATCCATCTTTGATGGAAGAAAAAAAGGTTAAGAAAAATAGAAAAAGAGTGATTTTGCGTTTGATGTCTAGTTGACTTATTATAGGTTTTTAGAAGATAAAACATGAACGTTTTTTGCATGATAAAATTTATATTTTTAGTGGATCAAATGTTACATATTTTGGTTTTCTTAAATTGTATTTATACTTATTTATTGAGTAAATAGACAATAATAATATGATACGTAAAATTATAAACACATCAATCAAATTAATTCTCAAACTTTATAAATTGAAAAATACATATATAAAATTGTAAAATATTAATTAAAATAGTTTATATTTAAAATTTTATAATTTCAGATTGTGATATGACATGCTAATTGAACATGTCATATATCTACGTTGATCTCACGTTAATAACATCACAATAAACTATATTTCATATGAAATTTAAATATTTTATAGATTAATTTATTTATTGATAATTAGTCTATGCATAATTATAATTATTCAAAAATTTGTCAATTTAATAATAAAATTTTATTAATAACTTTATATTCGAGAAGATGATGATGATATAGGATAATATTATAAACTATATATTCAATCTTAGTGTCACATCAAAAATTATAACGACAAAAGTTTATAGAATTGTTTTAATTGATGTTTTCAGTGATATATTTATCAATTTACAAAATTCAAAAATTAATTTGACAATACTAATAATTTTATGAACCAATTTATCTAATCACATTTTATTTATTTTTATAATTTTAACTTTTTTTTTGGAATAATTTAATTAATGTATTTTTAAAAATAACCATTGACGGACCAACCCGGTAATCCGTTGGCCTGCTGTACACAAAGAGGCTGGTAAGATTTTCAACACCTTTAGATGGCCCTTTCCGCCCTTTTTAGTGCGATACAAGTTGAAACAGAACCAATTAATCCACCAAAATGTTATCATTATTTTCTCTAATTGATTTTTAATCAAATGATTAACATAAAAAATATTAGTTAAATATTATTATCAAACTAGAGTCCCATCTAACCTATTTATACTTAGTCAATAATGAAATTTATTTCGACTTATATACCGTAAATCAATTACAACATCAATAATAATCATAATAATAATTGAATAAATTTGGATTTGGATTTTGATTATAATTAACTCTAAAATTATCACTACGGTACTTTTAGACATTAAACTAAAAAAACGAATGAATTTATGTAAAAAAATCTTTCCCTTTTGAAGTGAAAGAACAAAATCTCGCGTTTCCAGTTCTTACAATTTTGTTCGCTTTATTACTCTCTTTCTCAAATCTCTCTGCATTCCCCATTCCATTTTTCAGATCACTACACCAGCATTACTCGGTAATAACATCTCTCTCTCTCTCTATCTCTCTTCGTTATTTACGTTTCGTTATATATATGATTTTCGTTCGATTTCTTTTTGTTAATCCCTACTCTGAATCCCACTGAATTTTCTATTCCTACAGTAATTATTATTTTTTATTTTTTTAATTATGATTTTGTTTTCTGTCATGTTAATTCAGCATTTTAAATTTTAAATCGAAACTGTGTTCGAAGTTTCTGAACTTTCCATACACATAACGAATCACACAATATCCTCATTTTAGTTACAAGGTTTATAGGTCACACGAATGTTGGTCGGTGCAACACTGAGATATTTTGCTCTTAGACAAACATTTTAGCTTTAGCTCAGAATATATTAATATAAAAATCGATTTTGGAGTATGCTTTTCCTAATTTGAGTAAAGCACTTTACTTTATACTTTGCATTTTTTAGGAAAAAATAAAAAATTATATGATTATAAATGCCTTTCTAGCTAAGTAATTCTCTGCTTGCTGGTAATAATAATGAGCTTTATATAAGTGATTCCCGTTCCTGTCTATTTCATATTTAATCTTTACTAGAAGTGAGTTTGAAAGGGGAAATTATAATTGGAAGGGAATACTTGTTAATTGATTCAATGATACATGGCTGTGAAGGAAAAAGTTTACATTTTTTTAGGTATTATGATATTATCATTGCTTTCTCATGTTTTATTCATAGTATTTACTCCATACCCAACTTAGGTCTTTGAAAAACAATTACAGTTTTAATGAAGTTGGTTGTGCCACAATGATATTAAACAGTGATAGGTGATATCAGTGTTTTTATGTCTATAGATCTGTTACATACAAGAACGTATTATGTTTTGCAGGGTAGATATGGCAGTCATTGCGACGTTAATGAATAGGCAGCATCTTCTGACATACATATACCTTCTGGTTTACATTTCACTTTCCTCGGGTGTTATTTTGTATAACAAGGTATGACGTCGCCGATTAGTCAACAATTTCTTTTTATTATGTTTTGTGATTTGTGATTTGTCTTGTACTGTAATATATTTTGCTTAACCTTTTTCCTTTTGTGGGCATTGGTTTATTGCAGTGGGTGCTCTCAACGCTGTATTTTAATTTTCCATTTCCAATAACACTCACTATGATTCACATGGCTTTTTCTGGTGGGGTTGCCTTCGTCCTGATCCGTGTTCTGAAGGTATGAGTCTGTTGGAGCTTTTCACATCACTTAGTTTTAGACTAGCTTTTTCCCCCCCCCTTTCTTTGTATACTTCTTATTTATTATTCTGTTACTTCTTACTGTTATTCCCTTAATATGCATTAGCTTTTCTTGAAATATGACTTAACTAACTGGATGACATTTCTTTTTCATCTTTTCAATTTTTGCAGGTTGTATCGCCTATCAAAATGACATTTCATATGTAAGAATTCTACAGACACCCGTTTCACATTTCATGTAGTATTTCAGGCTTCACACAAAATGTTTAATTTGCAGATATGCAACTTGTGTGGTCCCTATAAGCGCCTTCTTTGCAGCAAGTCTGTGGTAAGCAGTAGATGCTATTGATCAAAAGTTGTAATTAAGCTATTTATAAAGTGTATTGTGTATGTACCTTATATAGTCCCCTTTATTCAATTCTATGATGGTGAAATATAGCTGATGTCAGTGTTAATTTTCCCTGGCATTTTAGCAAAGTTGATGCTCTAGTGTTTTTGTCTCCTAATTAAATATAAAAGTCTGACCAGGGTTATCAGGACCAAGATTTATGCTTCCAGCTTGGGATCTTCATTTTCAGAAACTCATATTTGGATCATGAAAGTCTTTTTGTGTGCATGAATGTTCATGTTTTTGGGATGTTGTGAATTTTGATTTGTAGATATGCAAAGATTTAACAAGCATTTTATCAGAATCTTATATGTTATTCATTATGTTGATCTCCTTCTGCATTCAGTTGGAAATTGTCTGATAAAATTACAACAAAGGGTTTTGTTATAAAGTTGGATGAAACAAATATGGTCTGGAACATATATAATCACTAATTTCTGTTTGTGGTTGTATAAATTAAGAAGATTTAGGTAACATACTACAGTACATCAATAATCATAACAGTTTTCCTGAAGTCAGCTGATAAAACTTGTGATTTCATAACAGTTTTCCTGAAGTTTTACAAACCATTTTAAAATCACAAATTGTATACCATTTAGATTTAGGTTGAGATTTTCATGAACTCAACTGTTTTTATATTGCACCATATGTTATTTACTTATTTATCTTAAAATTAAATGAAATTTTGTTAAATACTTTGAAAATTACCTTCCCGATGCATGACTGTATATTGTATATATTATTTTAATTGAATTATTGTTTGTTTAGGTTTGGGAACACTGCTTATTTGTACATTTCTGTGGCTTTCATCCAGATGCTTAAAGCCCTGAGTGAGTCAATATTTGTTTATCATATTTCCGTCCGACTTTTGTATAGTATTTCATATTGGAAGATTGTTCCTTTGCTTTTTGATTTATTTATTTTTTCATTTACAGTGCCAGTGGCAACATTTCTCGTGGCTGTTACTTGTGGAACTGAAAAATTAAGGTGTGATGTATTCTGGAACATGGTGTTGGTCAGTGTTGGAGTTGTCATTTCCTCCTATGGGGAAATTCATTTTAATGTGCTTGGCACAATTTATCAAGTCTCAGGAATAGCTGCTGAAGCATTCAGGCTGGTCTTAACTCAAGTTCTTCTTCAAAATAAGGGCTTGACACTAAATCCTATTACCAGCTTGTATTACATAGCACCATGCAGGTAGTTCTGTTCTTATGCATTTGAAAGTCCTTATGTAGTTCTGCTTATATTGGTGGGAGGGAAAAAGAGCTCATGAAACCTATTAAATTGATTTTAGTTAATGTTGATTTTGACTTGTGCTTTTATATTGCCACTGAAAATGGCGAGCTAAGCATTCCTCACTAGCTTATTTTGTGTGTGTTTGAACTTTGAATTAGCTGGAGCTAAGAGGCATGTTTTTTGGGGATACCCATGTATTGAAAATGTCAGTGGGTACATTAAGTTCAAACTTATTTCATTATTTTTTGGGGCTGAGAGGCACATTTTTTGGGATACCCCATATGTATTGAAAATGTCAGTGGATACATTAAGTTCAAACTTATATCATTATTTAATCAGGCTGAATAATGATCATTTACTCATTATTGTATGCAGCTTTGTATTCCTTTTTATTCCATGGTATATCCTTGAGAAGCCTGAGATGGAAGCTCCTCATATGCAGTTTAACTTCTGGATATTTTTTTCAAATGCGCTTTGTGCTTTGGCATTGAACTTCTCGACATTCTTAGTGATTGGTAGAACTGGGGCCGTAACTATTCGAGTGGCTGGAGTTTTGAAAGATTGGCTACTTATCTCTCTTTCAACTGTCTTATTTCCCGAATCTAAGATTACAGGACTTAATGTTATTGGCTATGCTATTGGTATATGCTTCGTTATTGAAAAGATTTCGGCAGTTTAAATTTCATTTTTGCATGGATTTCTTCTAAATGTCTTTTTATATGAATTATTTTTGAATGGTCAGCTTTAAGTGGTGTTGTTTGTTACAACTACTTGAAGATCAGGGATGTGCGCATATCTCAACTTCAAATTATCCCAGATGAATCAACAAAGGTCAGCTTTCTCAGTAAATTTTGCTTGTTTTGTAGCTTGATCTGTATTCATGCATTACTTAAATGTCTTTGACTCTGTTATCTTTTGTTGTTTTTAAAATGGAATTCATGTATTAGTGCTTTATCCCATTCACATTCTCATCTATGTTGGTAGAAAAAAAAGGATGGAAAGGTGATTCCATTCCATGACCATTTCTTTCTAAAGAGGAAGGAGAGGGGCTGGTGATTTCATTCTCAGTGAAATGAAATTTATGTTAGTATTGATACACCATTCTGTCAGCTAGAGGCTATAGTTCAAAATGTTGTTAAATAATGGCTATATTGGCGCTATAACACTGTTTTATAGCGTAATTTGACCAAATATTTTCCACAATCTACAATTGACAACATTGTCATAGCCACAATCTGCGATTGACAACACTGTTGTAGCCCTCAAGACCAAATTTGACCTTTATCATGATAAAGATTGAGCTTTGTGTTCAGAATGGAGTTTTTGACCTATCCACGCAGTTTCACATACAATGATACAATTACCTTTCATCTTTTGTTTAGACTGTATCTTGAACCGTGGTGATCCATTTTGGGTGTTCTTGGTGGAGTGAAAAAGTTATCAGAGATAACTTGTTATAGACTATACAAAAGTTGAATTTCAACACTATTGATTATACATGATAAAAACTAACCTTTTTTTTTGTCGAGAGGGATTCATATCAAGTTTGATTTTGCTACTGTTGAAAACTATTGATGAGATGAAATTGTATTACAATAATCAAGGTTTTTTCACATTGCATCAAGCCTAGTCTCTTAAGAATTTCACTTTTCAGACATTCTCGGATAATATTTTCGAGTTCATCATATTCAGTTTGTTTTTAACAAGTTTGATCCATATGATTTGTATGCACCTGCTTGAGGAGAGTGTTTAGCGACAAATAAAATCTATTTATCACTATATAATTATTATATTGTTTTATTTGTTGTATATTTAGCTTCCTTAGTTTTTTTCAGGTTGTTTTCAATTTTAAATTGTAAATCTTATATATATATATATATATATATATATATATATATAATATAATATAATATAATTGATTATGCTGTGGGATTCTTCAAGCAATAAAATTTTTCCCATCTCAAGTGTTACACATTAATTCCATGTATCAAACAAATGAATGGCTTGGAAAATCTTTCTGTTCACAAAGCTGGTAAACTGAATTGATAAGGGTAATTTCATACCTTTCCATTTTGTTTACATTGATTTCCAGTGAGGTCGTCATTCTGCGTAACAAAGTGCACTGTATTTCCTCTTTAACTTTAAGTCTTTAACCCTCATTTCTTTTGTGAATTTTGATAACATGGCAGAAACCTTTGTATGCGATAACTGTTGGTATTTTTTTTATATTATAGTCTGGCCACCTTTCTCTTATAGCAAATGCTAGTTGTTAATCTGACCTCACCTTTCCCCTTGATTCATGTATACTGGCAATTTATATTATAGCTCTTGATTCATGTATACTTGCAATTTATACTTGTGTATGTTATTTAAGGAATCATATTTATTGGTTCAACTTTTTGTTCTTTACCTTTTCAATTAATATAGGAGCTGCAGATGGAGAAAAAGGAAGAAGATATTGTGAACAGAAATGAGGATACTCTATGGAATGATTCAGTTTCTGATTCTCATTCTCATTTTGACGAAGAAACACCTTTAATGTATTCGTCACGGATATCTCATCTTGGAAGAAAGCCAGCTTAGTAGCAATCTAGTTTAGAGGCAAAAGAATATTCATCTTGGAAGAAAGCCAGCTAGCTTATCAACAATCTCAATTTTAAGTGTCAAAGATCTTAAAGGAACCAAATCAAGTGTTTGTCTTAACTTTTCTTCCAAAAAGAACACACAAAGACCTCCTTAAGAAGAAGAGAAAGAACAAAAGGAGAAAGAAAAACAGAGCAGAGGAAACATACATACTATTTCAGTAGAGTTGATTTCATTAATGTTAAAGTATTCATTAGTAAATTGATTCATTCTTGTATAGTCTTTGGCTGGACCATGCAAAGAAGGTTCTATTTATTCCACATGGACCCAAATAACTTCGAACTATCGATGATTCTCAGGTTGCTAGTATACTCAATATTTCTTTTTACTTATTTTAACAAAGCTATGGCTTCTCATTTTCCAGGTGATCAATCTCCATCTTAAAACTTAGAATAACAATTTGAATGTAATAGAATAATTATATTTATCCTAGTCGTGGCAACTGGGTGGCAGAGGTATGGGTGGGGTAGATTTTGTCGTTTCCATTCCGGTATCTAACTAATAGGAATTTTTTTTTTTTATTAAATATAAAATTTAGGTCTTCATCTCCGCACGACAGTTTGAGATTTTTTAGTATGATTGGGGTAATTAAGTTCATCCAATTTTAGGGAGAATGATTATTCTGGAGTGTAATGTTCATTCCCTGGTACTACTATATAGTTTTTACGAGAGTGACAATCCAAATAGCTGTTTCACACCTGTTTTTATTAGTAGTTGCAGAACCGTACATATCAACATGGAGGGACGAAACATTCTTGGGTTAAAATATGTAAAGTGTATTACGACTATAAGATGTAGATTCACCTAACGGTTGGAAATATTTGTTTACATCTATAATTATGTTGTCAAAATTTAATCATTTTATAATCTAATCTTAAAACTCTTCATATA
>JBBPBT010000151.1:2630383-2669396 GCA_037974875.1 Cicer bijugum | reverse complement strand
TATAAAAAATTTAATTTATATTCAACAAAACATAAAAGTATTTTAAAAATAAATTAAAACTTTGCGCTCCAATACTTTTTATTAAAGTAATTTCAAAAAATTCAAACATTTTATATTAAAGAAAACAATTTTGACCAATTTAAAAAATAACAAGTACCAATTATAGTACAATTATGTTTTTTTTTTATTGGAATATATAATTTTGAAAATATAGTTCATCCAACCTTAACTATAATCAAAATTACATATTTGTACCTTTATTAAAAATGGTATATGAATACATTTATTTGTTTTTAGTTATGTAAAAGAATACACTTAATAATTTACTTTTCATTATTATGATATCGCCTACCCTATTGAAAAATTAAATACAATAATATTTTGAATAAATATCATTAAATAGTATATAGATAAGTTTATTTTTTGTACCAAAGAGGAAGAAAAGTTGATTTTTATTTTATTTGAGCTCAATATATACATATTTATTTATTTAGGTCTATATCGATATTAGTTGGCACATAGAAGCGCCTCCGTGGTTCGAAGAGTCCTCATAGTAGTGACGTGGTTTTGGGTGATGGAAGTCACGTGATAACCCTGGTGGCATCTTGAGAAGCTGTCATAGGCAGAAACACGCCAGCTAGGAAATACAAAGGGCGAGACACATGAATTAATGTAGAAAAAAAAACCGAGGTTTTTGAGTTGAGGAATTTATTTGTTTCAGTGCGTGTGTGCTCCGTTGTTTTCTCTTTTGTTCGTCTTAATAACCTTTTTATCTCAATTGTAAAATTGGATTAGAGTGAGCAGGGGACACAACATTACAGCACAACACATTAGTAGGATTTTGATTTTCCATTTTCCATTTTCCATCTTCCACCGATCCCTATTCCCATTCATTAGTCGGAATCAACAAGAGTCAACAATTTTCATCATCATTCTTTCTTTTTCATATCCTCAACCTTACTAGCACTTTCTCGTCTCTCTCTCAGGTACGTGATTCCCAATTCTTTTATTTTTCATTCAATTCTTGATCTCCATTCCCAAACCCTAATTCTTTTGAATCTTTTCTTTTCTTTTCATTAACTTAGCTGCTCGATTATTACTATCTGCAGATGGGATCTCTCTGATTACTGGCTATTCACCTAATTTTGTTCAGGAATTCCAATTCCCGGCCGGAGGTTTCAACAAATTCTGTGGAGTAAAGTCATAATCTTTGATAAATATATTTCTTGATCGTCATTGCTGTAAATTTTGTAACCTTTTATTATCTCCTGATACTTGATACTGGGTTTGTGTTTTGTTGTGAAGTGATCTTTTTTTTTTTGCGTTACCTTGATTTTCAATGGCTAATAATAACCCAACACAACCTAATGTTGGGTTCATCCCTTCAAACCCAGAACATAGACAGAGCCCAACTCCAAACCCTGACAAGACTCCAATTCCTCCACCTCCAAGTTTTGCAGCAGTGCCTAGATTTCCTCCACCAATATTACATTTGCAGAAAGATCAAGCTACGCCCCATTCCAATGGCAGTCCAGTTCCTCACTTGAGCACACCTCCTGGACCTCCTGTTTTTACTACGCCTGTCCGTCCGGCTGCTGTTCCTTTTCGAACTTCGCCTGCTTCGCCTCAGCCACTTGCTCTTTCTTCGGCCTCTTCTTTGCCAACTTCATCGCCGCCCTATTCCGCAAATATATCACCTGACTTGCAGCCACAAGTTTCTGATAGCATAGAGGATCACATTTCACTTGGGGAGTCATCCTTTGTACTTTTTTCAGCTCACAAGGTGAATTCTGCTTTAATTTTAATTCATAATCATGACATGAAATCTTACATTGAATTACTATTTGATAAGTTATATATTTTTACGGCAAAATTGTTCTCGCCGTTCTTTAACTTATTTCAATGTAACAAATTAGTCTTTTTCTTTTTTACGGATTGAGTTTCCGTTTAACTTATTTTAATGTGACAGGTTAATCCTAGTACTGCAGGAACATTTTTCCCTTTTTTTAGTCAATTACGTTTTTGTAATGTATAAACTTATTCTTTGGATTTGGATTTGATAAGTAGGTTTTGAAGCAGAAGAAACAAGCTAATGTACCCAGTTTGGGTTTTGGGGCATTGGTCTCTCCTGGGAGGGAAGTCTCAACAGGCCCACAGGTAATACAGCGTGATCCCCATCGCTGCCAAAGCTGTGGGGCATATGCAAATATATATTGCAACATATTGCTTGGATCAGGCCAGTGGCAGTGTGTTATTTGTCGAAAACTAAATGGAAGTGATGGTGAGTACGTTGCACATAGCAAGGAAGATCTTCATAGGTTTCCTGAACTATCTTCACCAATGGTTGACTTTGTTCAAACTGGGAACAAGAGACCTGGATTTGTTCCAGTTTCAGATTCCAGAATGTCTGCCCCAGTAGTTCTTGTAATAGATGAATGTTTGGACGAACCTCACTTACAACATCTTCAGAGCTCTTTGCATGCATTTGTTGATTCTCTCCATCCAACAACAAGATTAGGAATTATACTATATGGCCGTACTGTATCAGTGTATGATTTTTCAGAAGATTTAGTTGCATCTGCTGATGTGCTTCCCGGGGAGAAGTCACTGAGTCAAGAATCTCTGAAATTTTTGATTTATGGTACCGGTATTTATTTGTCTCCAATGCACGCTTCTTCAGCCGTAGCGCATTCCATATTTTCATCGTTGAGGCCATATAAGTTGAACATGCCAGAAGCTTCCAGAGATCGGTGCCTAGGAACGGCTGTTGAGATTGCTCTTGCTATAATTCAGGGTCCGTCAGCTGATCTGTCCCGAGGGGTAGTCAAAAGGCCAGGGGGCAATAGTAGAATTATTGTTTGTGCTGGTGGACCAAACACTTACGGGCCTGGATCCGTTCCTCATTCTTTTAATCACCCTAATTATCCTTACATGGAGAAGACAGCATTAAAATGGATGGAGAATTTAGGTCGTGAGGCTCATCGACACAATACTGTGATTGATATTTTATGTGCTGGAACCTGCCCTGTAAGAGTTCCTATTCTACATCCTCTTGCAAAAGCATCGGGTGGAGTCTTGGTTCTTCACGATGATTTCGGAGAAGCCTTTGGGGTTAATTTGCAAAGGGCATCTGCCAGATCAGCAGGCTCCCATGGATTGTTAGAATTGCGCACATCAGATGATATTCTCATTACTCAAGTTGTGGGTCCAGGGGAAGAGTCACATGTAGACACCCATGAAACATTTAAACATGACACCGCCCTTTATATTCAAATGCTGAGTGTTGAAGAGACACAGAGCTTCTCTCTCTCCATGGAAACCAAAGGAGATATCAAAAGTGATTTTGTCTTTTTCCAGTTTGCAATTCAGTATTCAAATGTGTATCAGGCTGATGTCTCGAGGGTCATTACTGTTAGATTGCCAACAGTAGATAGCGTTTCGGGATATCTTGAGAGTGTTCAGGATGAAGTGGCCGCTGTCCTCATTGCAAAGAGAACTTTGTTACGAGCCAAAAGCCATTCCGTTGCTGTTGATATGCGATCAACAATAGATGAAAGAATCAAGGATATTGGTCTAAAATTTGGCTCCCAATTACCTAAATCAAAACTTCATTGCTTCCCGAAGGAGCTTTCTCTCTTACCGGAGCTACTCTTCCATCTCAGGAGAGGGCCACTATTGGGATGCATTATTGGCCATGAAGATGAGAGGTCTGTGTTGAGGAACCTGTTTCTAAATGCATCCTTTGATCTATCGCTCAGAATGGTGGCGCCTCGTTGTCTAATGCACAGGGAGGGGGGAACTTTTGAGGAGCTACCGGCTTATGATCTTGCTATGCAATCTGATACTGCTGTTGTACTTGACCATGGTACCGATGTCTTCATTTGGCTGGTATGCCTCCTCTTATCTGTTCTAGCATGACATTTTCTTAGTTTTCTCTTCTGCCCGAAATTGTTAACGTTTTTTTTTTTTAAATTGGCTTCCTGTTGTGTAACCTCTAATAGGCAAAAGGTTAGTTTTCATGGTAATGGTAATGGTAATGGACTTGAAATGTCATTGCATTATGAAATGTAGAAACCATAGTTGGTCTAGTCACAGTTGTTAATAATGTGCAGTAGTGAGTGGTGCAAGCAATAGCTTTGAGGAACATAGGTACTTTCTTCCTTGTTTCCACATTTTCATCTTCCTTTCTTCTTTTTTTTTTTTTTGGAATGGGAGGAAGGCTACCCGGCATTTTCTGTCACCAGGCCAGCGGCTGCTGTTCCACCAGCAACTGTGGCTGGTGGCAGATGGCCAACCAATGGTGTTGCAACTGACTACCTGTACTCGTGAAAAGAAGCTTCATTCTTATTCTCTTGGCTTTTTTGGTCTTAACCCTTCTCAGCTGGGCCTAGTAATCTGCCTTTCAGCTGAGAGGAAGTAAAGTTTGACTAATTATTATTCCAGCTTGGGTTCGAACTTGGGTACTCCCGATCAATTTGACTTTAACTGAAGTCCGTTAACTACTTCAATCCAACCACTTGGTTTCTTAGTCTCTTGACTGAGAAGGTGCAAGAATGCCAAACTTTTTAGTCGATAATACTTAATAAATTCTTATTATGACTTTGAATTTTTTATGGTCATGTTTTTCATGTTGTGTTTTTACATTTGAAGCATTTGGTGGAGTAGCTTTTTTTGTCCTAGGGGCATTGTTTCCTCATATTTAAGATTATAGTTATTTGAGTTGTTTCCTGTGATAGTGGGATTATTGAATGGGGTGGTTGTTGAAACACACTGTATATTTAAGGTCTGTCTACAGATCTTCGGTGAATCAGTTCAAATGTTTGAGGTAAATTACATATTTGGACTTTAATTTTGTTGATGTTTAATTTTGATCTCCGTGGTTTCAGTTGTGACAAATGTCAAACTTATAGTGTGTTTGTTTTCTACTTTTCGTGGTAAACACCCTAGAATGTGCATTCGACCCAAGGCAACAAATAGTTGCTTTCAGGTTTCAATTGTGAGTGTGTGTTTTGATGTGAGAAGAAACATAGTATTTTAAGTTATCAAGTTTCGTATCAGTTTTTGTAATATGCCTCTGCTGACTCAGTTAAAATGTCAAAATATCTTCTGGCTATGTGACATCAAACCCTTTTGTACTGAAATGGAGATGGACAAGGCCAATTCAGAAATAGCGTCTATAAAGCAATTCCATTCAGTCTGAATTGCATGCAATCATTCATGTTGTTGTAAATTATAATTAAAAGTTAAAAACATTTATGTTGGCCATATTTGTAATTTCTTTCTCTGTTTAGAACCTTCATATTCTTGTTCTGTTTGTTTTATCCTAATATCTTATTCTTATGGGTGAATCCTCTAGGGTGCTGAACTTGTAGCTGATGAAGGAAAAAGTGCTGCTGCTTTGGCTGCATGCAGGACACTGGCCGAAGAGCTGACTGAATTCCGTTTTCCAGCTCCTCGGATCCTTGCCTTCAAGGTTATATTTCTTCTTTACTACTCGTTCCCCATATTTATCTTCTGCTTGTAAACTCATCTATTTAACTCAAGAGAGTTCACATTTGAAACAGGAGGGTAGCTCTCAAGCTCGATACTTTGTCTCGCGTCTCATACCAGCTCACAAGGATCCTCCTTATGAACAGGTGAACAACTCTAGTACTTTATCATCCTTTTTATATGAGACTCCAAATGTGTTGTTCTAAATTACATGCCTATACTGAATGATGCATTTTTTCTTTTGCAGGAGGCAAGGTTCCCACAACTTAGGACATTAACATCAGAACAAAGAACAAAGCTGAAAAGCAGCTTTGTTCACTTTGATGATCCGAGTTTCTGCGAATGGATGCGAAGTTTGAAGGTTGTGCCACCTCAACCGAGTTGATTACCTGGTAGTAGTCTGCTTTAGGTGTTTTGATTTATAAGACCCTGAAAAGGTCCAACTTTGTTTGCATCTTTTGTGGATTAGATACATACAGTGAAATCTTGCAGATGTCCCAAAACTCTTGATCCGGAGTCTCTCCCATTCATTTTGTTTACTTCTGAGAAACGACCACAAATGTGCAAGTTGCACTTGAAAAATGTTTTTGTTTTATTTGGGGATGTTCTTCGGCAGAAATTTTCACAATTTACATGACATCAGTTAATATGTTACCATAGATCAATAAAGGATTTCTCTTTATTTATATTTATAGCAATTGTTTATTGCCATTTTTTCGGTTGTAGCCCTGATTTATAGTTAATTGCAATATTGCATACCAATATCTATAAATCTAAAGTTGTATACCACAGTGGTCATCTCTTAACTAGTACTTACTCGATTCAATTTTTTTTTTCAACCAGAAAGTTTCAATTTTAACTATATCTGTGCAACTGAGAATACAAAAATCAAAGTTGTGTAGTACATGAATGGAAGTAGAAATAATGATTTATATTATTATATAAAAATGAAAGCTGTTCCGTTCTTTCATTATTGTTTTTTATTTTTAAAGATTATGGAATTTAAAAGTGAACTAAATGTTTCAACATAATTCGTGACTATAATCACATAACCTTACACTAATAATTAAATAAACATTCTATCTATAATAATTTTAAGCAAATTATTAATCTATGGCATTATATGATACACAAGTTTGACAAAATCGTGATATGATATAATTTTTTGGATCATGATCATGAGTTTGACAAAATCGTGATCATGAGATTGTCACGTACCATAATTAATAATTAATGAAATTATCTTAACTATTATTTTTCTTTTAAAAAAAAAATTAGTGTAAGTTTTTTAAAACCAATGTCTTATTTTTTTTAATTGAATTTTAAAATTATGACATAGTAAAATAGACAAATATAGTTGAATTTTAAGTCTTTGATTATTATTTGAATTTTTTTATGTATTTATTTTTATATAAATTATGTTCATTTTAAATTGGTAGACATGTTACCCCGAACTAGGGGTGGGAATAGACCAGGCTAGGTCAGGCTTTGAAAGGCCTGAGTCTGGCCTATGATTTATTTTTTCGACCTACGGCCTATCATAGACTTTTTTTTCAGCATGACATGGCCTTTTTAATAGTCTGACCTGACCTGGAAGTCTTTTTAAAAGCCTTAACGCAACCATCGCTACCCCTTAAACAAATAAATAACAACTACTGAGATTACCTAATTGAAAGAATTTAAAATAAAAAACAATATTATTAATATAATAATAAATATATATAGGTCGGCCTATTAGACCTAATAGCTTTTTTTTTATAAATTGAGTCTGTCCTATTTAAATAAATAGACTTTAAAAACAGTTCGAGTCTAGCTTTTTATTAAATAGTTCAGACCATAAACCTACGGAGTGTCTTAGGCTATTCGGATCTCTACCCCCAAACACTAAATGTAAAATGAGAAATTTGGATTTATGAAATATCACGGTACGTATTAACGATGCTAATGACAATAAAAATGGAATTTACTTGAAGAGGGTTAAGTGAAGAGTAAAGGAGTATAGAGAGAAGAGAAAACCCTAGTAGAGATATACTTACAACAGACAGAGTCTAACATAACGCCACAATCGCTCTCGCGCGCTTCATTCTTCCTCGCCTTCTTTCCAACAACAGGTAACAACACTAACTCTCCTTTTTCAATCCATTCAAACCCCAATTGCTAACATTTTTGCAGGTTCAGGTGCTCCTCCTCGTTAACAATGGCGGGGACCGAAGCTAAAAAACAATCTGCTGAAAAAAAACCAAAATCTGGTCCCAAACCACAACAATCTGGTAATTTCACATTTCTTATTTTCCTTCACATTTTTCCGATTTCACGTTTCATTTTAATGGATATGCTTTCTAGGTGGTAAGAAGAAGGAGGTGAAGAAAGAAACTGGATTAGGTCTCACTAATCGGAAGGCTGAAAACTTTGGAGAGTGGTATTCCGAGGTATATTTGTTTATTGTTATGATAAATTGAATTCAATAGTTTCATACTTTTCATTTTGACCTGATTTTTTTTTGGTCAACGTCTTGATCTGATTTCGATTTCAGTTGTACCGTGCATGCTGTTTGACTTTGGATTTTGATTTTGATTGATCTGGCAGGTTGTTGTTAATGGGGAAATGATTGAGTACTATGATATTTCTGGTTGCTATATTCTCAGACCTTGGTCAATGTCAATTTGGGAGATTTTGCAAGTATGTAATTATTCTTGTTTTAGATTAATTGGTCAATGCATTTATTTATAGTGTTGTTGAGGAATGACATTGCTTCCTCTCGGTGAAGTCTTTAGAGAAACTAAGCTTCCTCGGATATGGATACTTGAAATTTTATTGTTTATTTATTTATTTTCTATGAAGCGTTATGTAGCTCTCAGTTTTTTTTTTTAAAAAAATTTTAAAAACAAATGTGCAGGCATTTTTTGACCCAGAAATAAAGAAAATGAAGATCAAGAACTGCTATTTCCCTGTGTTTGTTTCACCTGGTGTTCTGGAAAAGGAGAAGGACCATGTTGAGGGTTTTGCTCCAGAGGTGAGGGTCAATTAATTTATGGACTGTTCAATGAGTTTGGTTATGTGTTTTCTGAAATAGGGAACGTTCTGCTGCATATCATGCAGATTGGTTTGCTCATTAAAATGATTTGTTCTATGTATACCAAGTCTCTTATCAGGGACATGCTATGCTGGATGATCTGGTGTACTAACAACATTAAGTATTTAGCAACATTTGTGCCTCATTTAGCTGATGACTGTTTTATGTGTTATAAAAATGATTTTTTGACGACTTGCTTATAGTAGTCTTCACGACTCCATTGCTATCCTTAAAGACCTTGATAGTAATTTTCTGACTATATATCTTTCCCATTTCCCAGGTTGCTTGGGTGACAAAATCTGGTGATTCTGATTTAGAGATTCCTATCGCTATTCGTCCAACTAGTGAAACTGTCATGTATCCCTACTACTCTAAGTGGATTAGGGGACATCGTGACTTGCCCTTGAAACTTAATCAGTGGTGCAACGTTGTTAGATGGGAGTTCAGCAATCCCACACCGTTCATCAGGCACAATTTTTTTTCTTTCACCATGCTTTTCTCTCTTTATGCCACGACAATTTGTTGGTTGCTGCTATCAAAAATTTATAACGCAAAAAATTTACATTCACATTGTATGTATATGTCTTATATAATGCTTAAATTCTGCACTTTCTTTATGAATCATGTGGCAGTGATTCTTGTGAATCAGGCTTGCAAGAAACTATAATTGTTATATACCAAATATCTGATAGCTTATTATCAATATGTTTGAGCATTCACTTCATATGGAACTTGTTTATAGACTGTTTCAATGTGCTTATACAAATTTTGATGGCAGGAGTCGTGAGTTTCTTTGGCAAGAAGGACACACTGCTTTTGCAACAAAGGAGGAAGCAGATAAAGAGGTATTCCATTAAATAGCCACCTTAAGAGTTTTGCTCTATCTTTGTCGTTTTTGATTTGTATAACCTGCCTTAGTTTTGTAATCTTTGGTCTGTAATGAAAATCTTTGAGATCCTTCTTGTTTCTTATGGATTATACACATTTTTGTTTATTTTATATTTTTAAGAAAGAATGCGTCACTACCTTCTCTTCTGGTTTTGTAGTACTTTAATTTGCTGAGACTAACATGTTCGTTTTCTCACTGAAGCTCACAGATTTCTCATCTTTGGAAAATGTATTTTTCTAAATATTCTAAACTATTATTATTTCAGGTTCTTGAAATATTGGAATTATATAGGCGTATATATGAAGAGTATTTGGCAGTTCCAGTCATAAAGGGTAAGAAGAGTGAGCTTGAGAAGTTTGCGGGTGGACTTTACACTACCAGTGTTGAGGTGCGTATCTGACATTCTTTTGCTGACATTGATATGTTGCCTGTATTGTAAACATTTAAAAAGTTTGTAAAATTTTGATCTATTTTACTAGGCATTCATTCCAAACACTGGTCGTGGCATACAAGGTGCAACTTCTCATTGTTTGGGACAGAATTTTGCTAAAATGTTTGAGATAAACTATGAAAATGAGAAGGGAGAGAAAGCAATGGTCTGGCAGAACTCATGGGCCTATAGTACTCGAACTGTAAGCTTTAATTTCATAAATATACGTGCACTGGACAATAAATCTTCATATCATTAGCATTTACATTTCTCTCTGCTTTTTTAACAGATTGGGGTGATGGTGATGGTTCATGGTGATGACAAGGGATTGGTGCTGCCTCCTAAAGTAGCATCAGTTCAAGTTATTGTGATTCCTGTGCCTTACAAAGATGCTGATACTCAAGGAATCTTTGATGCCTGTTCTGCAACAGTGAGTATGTTGTGTGAAGCAGGAATCCGTGCTGAGTCAGATTCAAGAGATAACTACTCTCCTGGATGGAAGTATTCTCAGTGGGAAATGAAAGGTGTTCCTCTAAGGATTGAAATTGGGCCAAAGGATTTAGCAAATAACCAGGTCATCACTGTTGTTCTTTTGTTGCACTGATTTACATAAATGTCATATTTCTTCCACCTTATTTTCGACGAAATGAAACCCCTAATAAATCTCTTCAATTTTGCACAGGTTCGTGCTGTTCGACGTGATACTGGAGCAAAGATAGACATTGCTAATGCTGGCTTGGTCGAGGAAATAAAAAAACTGCTCGATAATATTCAACAGAATATGTTTGACGTTGCAACACAAAAACGAGATGAATGTATTCAGATCATACATACATGGGATGAGTTTGTACAAGCTTTGAATCAAAAAAAGATGATATTAGCCCCTTGGTGTGATGAGAAGGTATGGATTGTGTATTTTTTATACAATTCCATAATCCAAGTTTAATGATAGCATGTTTGCCAAGTTTTGGTTTTTTAGGCATTTTGTTGTTTTGGAGTCTAAAGTCCAAACCTCTAATTTATAATTGAGGTCAATTAATGATTTATTTAGCTAAAATACATTTTTATGTCATAAACTTACTCAAAAAACTACATCAAAACTGTCGTTACCAGTTTGTAAGTAAACCTTTCTATTGCTTAATGTCCTGTCTGTTGGTTCCTGTATAAGTTCTTTCTTCATTACTACTTAGAAAAACCTTTAGCATATGATTGGGTCAATCCTGATGAATTAGATTGTATAATTTCCTTCCATCTTGCACTTCAATAGCTAAGAAGATTGTCATAAATTCATAATAAAACTTAAGTTATCAATTATGTTCTCTTGATAAAAAGTTGTATTGAAACTTCTGCCTGCTGTATCAATTATGTTCAATGTATTAGCCTAGTGTGTAATATTTTGAAACTTCTGCCTGCTGGCCAACTATGGTTTGATATGGTTTGGCGTTTTCTTGGTAACTGTTTTTTGTCTACCATGGTTCAGGAAGTTGAAGTAGATGTCAAAGCAAGGACAAAGGGTGAGATGGGAGCAGCAAAGACTCTTTGTAGTCCCTTTGATCAGCCAGAACTCCCAGAAGGTATAAGTATTACCCTTCTTGTTCAAATGTGGGTGTTAATGTATTAATATATTATATTAAAAATAATACTGACAGTTATAGTCTGTTTGCTACTATTGTTGCTGTCTGATCCTGCTATGTTAAATTTAGTGCCCCCCCTGAATTATAATTCTTTGTATTGTGCATAGTTGATGTTGCTGAACCTTGTGTTGTTGATTTTATAGGCACAACGTGTTTTGCGTCAGGTAAGCCTGCAAAGAAGTGGTCGTACTGGGGAAGAAGTTACTAGATCTTAATTCTGGTATTTTTTGAAGCTTGTTCAACATGTCTGAATTTGTGGATTATGCAAATATTAGTTTTCTTCTGCTTGGATAACTAATTTTTCAATCGATAGTTTTTACTTTGATTTTATACAGTACAATTTTTATTCAACTTTAAAGAAGAGTACACTGGGTTTTGCATGCTACTGCTTCATTGATTACTATGTCACTCATCACTGTCTATTTTCTTTTTGGCGATTGACCACTGTCTTTTTAGGTGGATTGAAACCCAATAGAATGAAATATTAATTGAACAATCCGATCCTGGTTTTGCATATATTGCTATGCAAAAGAGGTCACGCGATAATTTATGAATGTCTTGATGCAAGTTAGCAATTTACACTTTAGACGTGTTATTGTTAGAAACTTGTTAAAATTCGATGTGTCGTGAAGTTGTAAATATAGTCAAGTTAGTGAACAATAAAATATGATTTTTGACTGGTATCAAATTATTTTACTTTGAATTATGTCTAAGTCTATGTCAAAAGTTAAAGGTATCTAATAATAATAGTGTGTTACTTTTTAGGCTTTAATAATATAGTAGTGTGCTGCAATATTGAATGCTCGGGTGAGATAAATTAAAAGGATTATTGTATATTTTTACATAGTTTTATCACATTACTGAGACTTGCGATGCTCGTAAGAAGTCTAGTTGCCATGTCCGGTTTGAGTTTAACATGGCCCCTCATTAGCATATCAATCTTACTATACATCATGTGATTTCGCTTTTTGTGTATCATCAATAATAACAATTTGATATATGAATGAAGTGATTATAATATATTTTAATTGTTGTTCATTATAGTTCACAGGTGGATCACGTTGCAACTTAAAGTTTTAATTGTTTTAATAAGAATGACCATTGAATTCATTATTTCTTTAATCAATGTGAGAAAGCAATAAGGCTACCATTAATACCATCAAGTTCTTTATAAAAAAAATATCATGAAGTGTAAAAAAATAAGCTCACCCTAAAAGTATGTTTGTGTATAATTCAAACTTATATAGTAAACCAAATTATTCACGGATAACAAGTTTGAACAAAGGTAAGAAGTTGAATAACTTAAATGATCCATACTAACATGATTAGTATACTAACTTTCATCTTATTAATAAAATAAATTATTTATATTAAGTGTTACGAAAATAAACTTTTTTGAGAAGACTTTGATTAATCTAAAGTGAATAGTTAAAAAAGCGATAAAATGAATGGTTGGAATTTTCATTATTCAGAAAGTTGTTGTATATATTTAGATATAATATAAAGTTATCAACCATTAACACTAGTTACAAACAATAATTAATTTTACTCTTTAGGTGAATTTTTTCACTTTATTCAATGTGACTTCTTTATTTTCTTATTGGTGACAGAATTATAATCGAATTTCTTTAAAGATTTATTTTCATTGAAATATAGCGAAAACCAAAAAGAATATGGACATTTCAAAGGCTTAATCCCGTGATTTCATGACATCTATTTACTTATCAATTTAAGGCATGTTCTTAGTATGTCGGGATTTGGTTAATTCTATCATTAGTATGACTGACAAAGCATGAAATGGTCATCCTATTTAAATCGTAAATAAACTCTCAAATTACGCAAAGCACTAGTACAATGATGCTACACAAAGTATGATCAGCATTTTTTTTCTTTGCATAATATAACCAACCACGCACACTTTGTGAGAAAAAAGTTCATATATAATGAAAGGATAAAATACACAATTACGTGGTTGTGCTAATGTTTAGCTCTTTGTTATTACGCTGTCAAATTAATCATGTAACTTTTACATAATTAAACGCGTAAATAGGGATTCATTCATTCTTTTTTTCAACACATGATTTTTGTTTTTGAGATGTCAATTTAATAATAAGACTATGATATTCTAACTTCTAATGACATAATTCAAATTTTGTATATAAGATAATTGTAAAATATTATTTGTACCACTATTATTAATAATAATTCTCTTCTTAAATTTGTTATTAAAGAAAATGCGTAAATAGCAAGAGTTTTTTTTCATTAAAAAAGAGTTTTATTCATATCCCATCAATGTAAAACTTTTACACTGTCACTTAATTTACAGATTAATAATATGAATTTAAATACTAATAGTAGCATTAAATTAATAAAAAATTATTATTATTGAGTGAGGTAGACTTTTATAAAAAAAACTTTTAAATTATTTTTCAAACTCTATCAGATTTTAAAATAAGTTAAGTGAAATTTTATAAATAAGTCTTTAATAAATAATAGATAAAAATAAAGTCTAACATTTTTAAAGTAGACGAAATTCAGATACACATTTTAATCTAATTCATTATCATCTTGCTTTTAATAAATGTTAAATTTAAATAAAGACTACTAGCTTGATTTGCTTCTCAGAACATACGGTTCATTTGATATGTCTCATTAATAATATTGAAATATATTTACTTATTAATTGTATTGATTAAGCGTAGTTACCATCCTTATTAATCACGCATTATAGGATCAACCACATAAAACTATACTATAAAACTGAACTTTTGTCAAAACAACGCTAGAGCTAGACAGAGTTTTTCCATTAAAAAAACCTCAAGCACCATATGGCTTTATACTAATAATTGCTATGAAATTATTACCTCCTAAGTCCTACCGTGACAAAAAAAAACTATTTTGGTCAACTTTACAATAATATCTTAAAAAAAAATTATAACACCATATAAAAAACAAACAAAAAATGTACTATTTTATTAAAGTGAAATTGACAAAATTCACATACTACTATAAAAAATGATATTATTCATTTAAATTTGTTCTCTGATTTATCAAATATTCACGTCGCTTTCATTTGAATTGTATGATTAAAACCATATTTGTTTAGTTGAATGTAACTAAATTAATATGTATTTATTTAATTAATTGAAATAAGACCTAAAATAATAAAGTATTTACTAAACAATATTTTTTTTGGATAAAATTATTCAGAAAAACAATATATGTTTGTGTTATTGAAAAAAGAAAAACAATATATGTTTGTGAATTAATTCATCCATATATACTGGTGTATATCGTTGTCATAGATAGTAGCACTTTATTTACAGTTTGGTTTTTCGGACATAGGATGCCTGACTTTGGAAACCTTAACTTTTCACATGCCAAGAGGGCAATCCAGATTTATTACTTCACTTTGTGTCTCTAATCTTGTCTCTTCTAGGACCCTGCCCCCATCTTTCTTGACCATTACATTTTTTCCTTAAAAAATTAATCAATATTATTGATGTTCAATACTAACATTAATTGAAGAAATTGATATTACTTTACTTCAAAATTGACAGTTACTAGTATTTTATTTCTTCCTAATATCATTTTACTTATTGTAGTTATTATTATTTGTTTGCTCGTGTCAAACTATATTAAATTTTAATCCAGTGGATAAATATTAATATTATTATATTTAATACTTTATTTCATTTATTCTAAAATAAAATAAAATAAACAATTAAAACTTGGATATTATATATATATATATATATATATATATAAAAGAAAACAAATCGACAAACCAAATAATATAAAAACGACGAAGTTCATTTCGGTCCAATCACGCTATAAAGTTGAATTTTCTATTACTGTATTACAGTGACTATTACTATTTTTAATGAAAATAAACTTTGTAACTAGTATTTTCAATGAACGATTTATTTAACTAAATTGAGTAGACTCAAGTAATTAATAATTTTTAATTAAAAATGAATTGTTTGAGATAATTTAAATTAAATATTAATTAAAAAATATTTTCAATAAACTATTGCGTTAAAACCAAATAAAACTTATTTTAAATTTTAATAATCACATCACATATTGTATGAATTATAAAAGAATGTGTCATAGATAGAAGTAAATCTAAAGTGTAGTTGTTATCCCGATCAATTAAAATTAATTAGCGTAGCCGCTCAAGTTTTGTGTGAATCGATTATCCAGTAGATTTTGATATCAAGGGTGAAGTTGTTAAAATTACAAAAGTTTAAATTTATTATAATTCTGACAACTATACTTTGAAATGAAACATATTTTTTAGTAAAGTTAATGCCAGCAGTACGACGACGTTTCAGTAGCCTGAACTGAAGTCTATTGTTATGTTATTGTTATCTGACATAGACAAAAAAACATCACTTCCGCAAACTCACAAACACGTGTAACTGTTTTGCTTTCTTTGGCTAATTTTCCTTTGTCTCTGTGCCGTTTCATCCTTCACTATCATCTTAACTTCTCACTTCATTTTTGTATTGTCAACCTTACAAATCACAAATGTACAACGAAAAAAAGAATTTACCGATTTTTCTATAACCATATTTCTTTTCTTAAACGGCAATTGTGTTACCCATATCTTTTAAAATAACCGTTTTATTAGTAAACAAAGTTTGTTTCAAAAAATTAATGTTATTTTACTTTTCTAATGTAATATTTCTTACTTTCTTTCTATATTATTTTTAAGTTGGTGAAACTCATTTTATAAACTTTTATTTTTGAGATGTCAGATTTGAAAAATTTAGTAATTATTAAATAAATACTAAAATTAAAAATTATGAATGAAAGATGTTTATGAATGAGATTCATTTAAATATTTAAATAATGGGAATTTTATTGTAGATGTTATAAAATTTCTATTTATTTCATTGATGACTAATCTTCCCTTAAAAATGTAATTGCCACTTTCTTAATAAGGGTGTAAAGAAACTAGACATTTGTTCTATGAGCTCATCAAACATGACAAAGGAGTGTCTAAAGACAAAACTTGGTGGCAAGAGAGACGAGGTTATAATCGACATGCAAGTAAGTCACCCAAAGAATGACCCAACACTTATTAGTGTTTTTTGTAAGCAAAACATTATGAATGAGTTGTTCCGGCTAATTATATGACTCATAACAAGTGATACTAAATATTCACATAATTTTGTAAAAAGTGTTATATTTCACTTTTAATTTCTATACAACTTTTCTCACGTTCTTGGTTTTTACAAATTAATTTTAATTTTAGTCTTTACAACAGTAATTAATATTGAAAATTGTATATTTATAAAAATTAAAAAATAAAAAAAAATATCAAAACTAAAAATTAAATACAAAATTTTTTTTAGAGACTAAAATTTTATTTAACTTTTTATATTGTCCAATATAAAATTCATCTTTATTGAACTCACACCTCACAGAATAATGAACACATACAACTCATACTAACACATCCTTAATAAACTCATTCTCTCAACCATGTTGTTTTATTTATTCACAAGACTCATTCCAATATGAGACTTTACTTAAAATATATGAATCCATTATTACGAGGACATACTTAATTTTGATAAACAAGAATAACCGATTTAAAATATTAAAATCACAAGTAATTATTTGGGGGAATAAAAATAACAACTTTATATTGTTTGATTATCATGTTGACTTAATATAAGAGAAACAAAGAACAAATCATTTGCAAATAGCAATAGTAGCAGCTTGAAGTGTGGTTAAAGGTAAAAAAAAAAAGCTATTTAGTTATGATGATTGTGAATCTTGACTGGACGGAGCTTACGAACTTGGAAAAAAAAATTGGTGTGTTTGGGAAAGTCGAGATAAAAAACAGTCATCACTGAACTGAAAGAAACACACACCATCACCATGCAAAGCTCAATTTTTGTTAACAAAGTTCCAACCTTTGCATTTGTCACTGTCTGAAACCAAGTTGTCTTTGTGTTGGAAATCACTGTCTCCACTTTAACAACAATAGATGCCAATTACCATCTTCAAAGAAATTAAATTTTTATTTGAGTTTCTCTCTCTTTCTTCACTTGAATATCCTTTAGAGAGAGAGAGAGAGAGAGAGAGAATTTTTTGAAGTGAAGGAGTTGAGTTGAGTTGAGTTGAGTTAGAAGCAGAGGAGGGTCCTACTGCTTATATTTTTGTGGGCAACAACAGTCTCTATCAATGATTTTGGTGTGGTGGTGGTGACTCTATGATCAAATGACCCACCCAATCAATTCAATACTTTCTTATTCTTCATCAACATTTTTATCAAATTAACCAAAACCTCATCTTCTTCTTCTTCTTCTTCTAAACCTTTCTTTCTTTTGTGTCTTTTTCATTGCTACTAAGAAGCAGACTTGTTTAATTCAAAAGGCAAATAACGGATCTCATTCATATGAGGAGAGCTTTCACAGTAAGTAGTTCTCTTTCTCTTTTTCTTTCACTTTTTTGTAATGGTCCCAATTTTCAATCTTGTTCTTTTTTTGTTACGCCTATGAATCTTGGTGTGATTAAGTAAGATCTAAAAGTTTTTTTTTTTTTTTGGTTTTATACAGATCAAGAATAATTAGTACTAATTTTATTGTAATTTGAGTTCATTGTTTGTGCTGATTTTCAATGAAGTTGGAATTGGTTAGAGAAAACAAAAAATGGGTTGTGATTGGTTTTTTCAATTTTGGTTTTTGTGTGTGTGTGTGTGAGAGAATGTAACTGATCTGAGTTGATTTTTGAACTTCTTCAAGTTGAATTGTATTTAGCTATGTTCAGATCCTACTTGAATTTCATAATTTCCATCATGGCATTTTTAGTAATTGAGTTACTGTTGAAGAAGTTTGAGAAACTTTTTCTGTTCTTGTTGTTCATGATTTGGTAAAATTGATAAAAATCCAAAGTTGGGAAGGTGCTAGTTTTCGCGGTTTCACTGATGGTGAAAAAATGTTTCTATTGCAGCTTGTGGATGTGTTTCTGGTACTTGCATTGTTCTGTTGTAGCTCATGGAAAGTGTGGAGCAGCACACTTTGCAAAGAGACAAACTTGGACAAAGTTAGGCCTCACAGTGTCAGTATTACTGAATTCGGCGCTGTTGGCGATGGAATCACTGTCAACACAAAAGCATTTCAGAACGCTATCTTCTACCTAAATTCTTTTTCGGATAAAGGTGGAGCTAAGCTTTTTGTACCAGCCGGTCGGTGGTTAACTGGTAGTTTCGATCTCATTAGCCACCTAACTTTGTGGTTGGACAAGGATGCAATAATTCTTGGATCAACAGTAAGCAGCCACTCTTTATTAATGAAATTGTTTTTCAAAGTGGAAGGTCACTTTCATTTCAGCATAATTTTCTTATTCTTACCAATCATTCAATGTAGTGATGGTTTATTTTAGTTGATAACTATAGGAAATTTTTGAGATATATGTTAATTTACTATATAAGGATTGTCTATTGATTTAAAAAAAAATAGAGGTGTAAGTAATCTATATGGTAAGCTACGTTTTGTACTCTATGCATTTAAATCCTAAAAACTTGTTAATTAGTCTAATCTGCTCAGATCTTTATAAGTTTGTTTGGGGTGCCGACTTAGTTGGGATGTCTTGCTCCTATTGCTGCTTCGTGTTAAAAAGTTGCTCAAAGTCTCAATTCAATTATGATATGTATATCATGCTCGTTACAGAACTTTGAGGATTGGCCGATTGTTGATCCTCTACCGTCTTATGGACGAGGAAGGGAGTTGCCGGGTGGAAGGCATAGGAGCCTAATTTATGGATGCAATTTGACCGATGTTATCATAACAGGTTGGTAATATTTCAACAAATAATTGTTGTGCTCTCTATACATGTTGGTTTATATCGATGCTAGCTATTGTTGTCTCAATGAAGGTAATGAGGGAATCATTGATGGTCAAGGGAGTATATGGTGGAGCAAGTTTAGGAACAAAACATTGGATTATACGCGTCCACATTTGGTAGAATTGATGAATTCAACTGGGATTCTCATTTCAAATTTAACCTTCTTGAATTCTCCATTTTGGACCATTCATCCTGTATATTGCAGGTTTGTACCCTACCAAAGGATTGAATTTATGTTTTTTTTTTCTGGTTTGCTTTGCTTCAAGTACTTCCATTGCATTTAAAAAAAAAATCTGTACAATAGTGAAGCTCTCATGATTAGGATGGAGATTTAAGACTATTTTTCTGAATGAACAGCCAAGTTACGGTTCAGAATGTCACAATCCTTGCTCCTCTTGATTCGCCAAACACAGATGGGATTGATCCAGGTGAACTTTCTCCCTTAGACCAGAATGTCATATTCTGTGTACATCTCATTTGAAATATTTCTGTCTCAATATTACTCTTATTTATTAAAGTAGTTGCAAATTTATGATGAACAGATAATAAATGAAGTGCATGGATATTTTAGTCTTTTTTCATATTATTTTGTAATGAAAATGTGTCCAGATTCTTCCGATGATGTGTGTATCGAAGACTGTTATATAAGCACCGGTGATGATCTAATTGCCATCAAAAGTGGCTGGGATGAGTATGGAATTGCATTCGATCGTCCCAGCACAAACATTGTCATCCACAGGCTTGTTGGGAAAACTCATACAAGCGCAGGGATTGCTATTGGAAGTGAAATGTCGGGGGGTGTATCAAATGTCCGTGCGGAAGATATTCGCTTTGACGATTCATATACTGCAATAAGAATAAAGACTACACCTGGAAGAGGTGGTTATGTTAGAAACATCTATGTCTCTAACATGACATTGCTTAATGTCGATATTGCTATTAGGTTCACTGGTTTATATGGTGATCATCCAGATGATGGTTATGACCCAAATGCTCTACCTGTTATTGAAAAGATTACAATAAAGGATGTGAAAGGAGAAAATATAAAAAAAGCCGGTCTTATAGAGGGTATAGAAGGTGACAGTTTTGTTGACATTTGCTTATCAAACATCATCCTTAATAATGTGAGCTCAAACTATCCATGGAACTGCTCTAATGTTAGAGGATACTCGGAATCGGTTTTGCCAGAAGCGTGCGAGCCACTCAAAGAGAGAATATTCCCCGACCATTGTTCAGACTGTTACTATCTGTCGAATCCACGAGAGAGTTCGAGTAATCGAAAAAGAGGTGCTTGGTTTATGTCTTGGTAAAATTATGGAGTTTACAGCATTATCCTACCAAAAAGCTCACTCATTGATGAAAATTCAATTGGTTGTGTTTTTTCAGCAGGACAAAATTTCACTTGACATAAGAAGTTGAGTGAGGTTGCTGCTGATCTGTGATTTGTTCATCCATATCTGCAGGAAGGAAGATACCGCGAGCGAGCGAACGATGATTGTTTCTTGTAACGTGTGAAATCATTTGAGTGGTTTATATCAGAAATAGAAAGTTGAATTATTTCATGTCCTGCTTTTTCTAGCTACCTTTTTGGCTTTGGAAAAGGAAAAAAAAAATGAAAATTTTTGTGTCTAGTTTTTTTGGTTGTAAGGGAAATAGTGTGTTTGTTTATAGAGGTTGAGATATTTGGTTATTCTGACACAATTCCCTTTTGCTACAATGTTATGAGACATTGAAGATTTTTGCAGAAGTTGGAAGCAGTTGTTTGAATAAGGAATCCAATAAACAAACTTCCTAGAAAGGTGGAATCTAATCAATTACATCTTTTTTTACACATAATAAATAATAATGAGTTATTGTTTGGTTGATTTTGTTGTTTTTATTATTTCTTTTAGGTTGGTAGTTAGTTAATAGAGGCCTCATGATCTTAGGATCATATATTGTTGAAAAGCAAAATGAGTACATAGAGGATTAAGTTTGGATAGTATTATATATGTACCAAAATAATAATGAGATTGGATAGCTTATAAATGTTATAACTATGTTGAGGATAATTCACTTCCATATGTGCTCATAATTGAACCTAGAATCTGCCTTGAAATATGCATCTCAAGCTCCTCAGATACACACACTTAACATCAAGTCAAAACTGCTTCCATAACTGTTTTTGTAGAGGTTAGTGCAATCATGAAAAGTTCCTTCTTGAGCTTGAAAACCTTGCAATTGATCCTACAGCTGGAACCTGTATGTCTTCTATATATACTATAATTAAATAATATAAGGAGTTGGACCAAATCCCCCATTGTCTATATTTCTGTCTGCATTCATCAATGGTCCACACATTTTGTCTCTACTCAAAGAGACAAAATTCCTATTAGTTCTGGATTTTACAAATAAAATAGATTGTATACAATTTTTTTTAAATGGTCAATTACTATGTTCTTTTCAAACTACTACTTTATGGCTTTTTTTTCATACTATCTAACTACTATATGACTTTCTAAAATTTTTTTTTTTCAAAAGATGATTGTATTCAGCTTAGTCAAAACAAAGATTGTATACAATCTTTTATTTTATGATCGAACAGAAGTAACAAAAGAAAAATTTACAAAACTAGCCTCTATCCTTTTCATCCACCGATAATAATTGATCTGAATGTTTAATATGAAAAACACTATTAAATTAAAGTTTGTGATGATATTATTAATCTTATTTTTTATTACTAGATTGAAGATTTGTATTATCGGAATTTTTAATCTAATAAAACCTCGAGATTGTTGGGGGGGGGGGGAACAACATCTTCCTAGTTGGTTTCTCTCTTATTGGACCTCCTTCATCTCCAACCCATTATGGGTTAAGCTTTTGGGCTTGCAATACTTCAGAACAAACATAATGGCAGATCCCATCTCTTCTCTCTCAAAATTAATTATTTTGCTCATTGAAATTGTAACGGTCTCACAATTTAGCTCTTTAAATTAAATAATAACAGTAAAATTAATCATTTCACGAAAATATCTCTAGAAATATCCACCAACATCACTAAAAGACTTAAATATTGTTTTGAATTGAATAGTCTTTTGTGTAGAATACTCTTTAAAATTGAAATTGTGGTTGAAAATTATGGAAAAAAGGAACTCGCTTTATAATGTTTGACATGCGTAAAATTGGGTGTACCATTTGGTAAATACGTTCAAATTAATCTTGACTCCTTTTGTCAAAAAAAAAAAAAACACTAGCTTGACTTTTTATAAGTGTTTAATAGATCTTTAAGTTATTTTTGCTATTTCTTTTTCTATATATAAATAAAAGTGAGTCAATAAAAATTAATATATTTTATTTAAAATTTAGATTAAATATATTAATTTTATTGATCCACTTTTATTTATAAATAAAAACCGATAAAGTATCTTGGAGACTTAAATTAAGACACCATTCACTCATCTTAATTTTTTTCAGAAAAAAATACTTAAAATATTTATTTTGAATTTGAGAGAGTAAAAGAGGCAATTTTCTAAACTTGGTAAACTACATTAAAAAAAATACTTTTATATGTACGAAATTAGATTTTTTTCATATTAGAAAGAAAAAAAAAACAAACTAATTAATGCCACTATATATATGTGCGAAATTGTTTCTTAGATATTAATGAATTTTTTCAGAGACTCAAAAGAGCTTTCACCAACATCAACACTTGCGTAGGTTCAAACGATTTGTTTATAGTGTGAGGTACTAATAAGTGACTTTTAATTATTTTATTTACAAAAAGGGAACAAAAATATATAAGAAAAGAGTGAATCGCATATATATATATATGCCTAATCTTCTTCTCTTGTCTTGTTGTACATTAGAGATTAAAGTATACTACTAGATAGTGTAGTTGAAACAAAACTTACACACTAGCTATAGCTAATTGGTAGAGTATGTAGTGCATGACTGTGAATGAAGCTGAGGTGAACATGGAAACACACTTCCTCTTTGTGGTCCATTAATGATTGAAGATATCGCCGCCGTCAAAGCTGCAGTAAAATTAGGATCAGAAGAAATGGCTGCACTCACATTATCGACCAAAGAAGAAGGTGGCAAAGCCATAGGTGGTGGTAGCTTATGTGAGAAGAACAAAGGGTGCCCTTGTAATGGCAGAGGAAGTATGTTTTGGTGTGTTAAGTCGAGGGTGATAGTTGGGAATGGTTGAGAAGGTGATAGGGTTGGCATTGTAGGATAGGGAATTAATGAAGATAAATAGGGTAGTGTAGAATATTCCTTGGTTAGTGTTGAACCTGATAGTAGCATTTCTGCAGCTGCTGATGTGGTATTTGCCATGGCTGTTGCTGCTGGTGGGAGTGGATGGTTGTGGTTCCCTTCGTATGTTGTTATCAGTACTGTCTTGTCTTCTGCACATCTTTGCACCTATTCACTAAACAATGTAAGTATATACCTACCAAGGAATACTCACCTACTTTTTTATTATTTTATTAAAATAAGGCAATTTAAATTTTCTTTTAATTTATTAAATCTAAAAATACTAGTTCAAATTTGCTTCGTTCAACATTAATCAAACAATTGAGAATTTCTATAACTAAATGCTTGAAGTTTATTTTTGGTTTTACAAATTGTCTGGAGTCGATAATTTAAAAAAAAGAAATCAAAGAATAAATGAGATTTTACTAGTCTAATTGAAACCAAGCATGACTACTAGCTACCTGCTTGCGAACTGGGCAGCCTACAGCCATAGTGCAACGATAGTAGGCACGAGGACAAGGGTTACCCTTCGCCATTTTTTGTCCATACTTCCTCCATTGACATCCATCGCTAATCTAAAAATTCATCAATAAATGTTAATTACTGTATTAATCTTTCAATATTTAAATAACCAATTTCCACATGCATATACATCCATGTGGGCTAGCTATGCACCATGAATTAAAGTAATGAAACTAAGAAAACTACATTATATATAACATTCAATAAATAACTAATTATGAAATTGAATATAATCGAAATTTGAAGAACAATTAATGGTGCAATATAAAAAAAGAGATTAATATATAGTAATAATACCATTGGAGCTTCTGATCGTGCACGTACGGAAACCCTGGCTTTTCTGAAAGGAAGTTCTTGATCAGAAGTTTTGGAGGGTTCTTCTAACTTGGATATTGTGTTTGAGGAAGACCGTTCAATAACATCTTCTTTTGCAGGATGATGATTAGAACAAGCCTGCTTTTCATCCGAAACCGATGCATCATTGACGTCTATTTTTATGTGTGGTTTTGGGTTTATAATTTTTTGTCCAGATACCATCACATGATTTGCTTCTGCCATATTCTGTTTCACAATTAATATATATATTTGTTCATTACTACGAAATGAGTATATTAACTGATGGTACAAACCAAGATATGTTATTTTTTCTTATTCCACAAAATGTAGGTCAGTGTCAAGTCTATTTTTTTGGCTTAATTGTTCTGGTACAAGTTACTTACTCTAAACTCAAAATAGTTGTTTAATTATAGATCGCTTGCTTAATTGAATTGGTATTTGAAGACTATTTCATACAGTATTATGAGCTGGAGGAAGGTTTATATTGACATACATAGTTTTTGAAGTATTAAAAAAATTAATTAATTAAATGTCTGTTGACTATATTTGCGAAAAAATGACAAGATATTTTATATTGACATAATAGAAAGCGTTTGAAAGGAGAGTGCAGGTTTTTGTAGTCCTAATTTAAGTGAGGCACGCTACCCTTGTTTTCTTTACTGACTAAGAAGTCTAGAGAGAAAAAATACAAGTAGACAAAAACAATTACTCATGTTGGAAGTAGTAAGCATCCTCTCTAACTATAGTGTAAGATGTATTAAAATTAAACAAAATTTGGATTTTTAATTTAAAAATAATTATAATATGAGTTTAAAATATGGAGGTTCGATCTTAACGGGACAATAATCTATGCTGATTATAGTGTTGAACATGAGTAGTTATAGAAAAACTCATTAATTAGTTAATTTAATAAATTGAGGCTTTGATAAGACGGTAAGAAGATATAGAGATCATGTATCTATTTAGATTTGGCGAATTATTAAGTAGGCAATAAAGTAGAAGAGGTACCTGATGAGGGTTTTGTTTGTGCATAGCGATGAAGAGCTGAGCTTGTAGTTGACTATAGCTTTTAGTGATCTGTTCCAACACAATTCTCAATTTCTGATTCTCTTCTTGCACCCTCCTCAATTCTTTTTCAACTTTACTCGCCTAACAACGTCAAAAACAAAAACAACTTTATTTCTTGTAAAATAATAATTTAAATCATATAATATATATATATATATGCACAAACCTCAGTTTCAGGATTCTCTTCTTTCCAAACTTCACCACTTGCACACTTTAAATTCAGCCCAGTCTGTATGCATATACAGATATACTCATTTCAAAACTGATATTAATTTAATTACCAAAAATTGACATTATTATTAAATTTTTATATAGTATTGGAGAATTTAATTTGAATCGATATTTTTTATAAAAAAAAAAAAAAAAAAAAAAAAAACTCACGTTAACAGAGTGAGGAGGGAGGATTACTGTTGGTGATCTTTGTCTGATGATGGTGTTAGATGCTGAAGAGAAGAAATCCATTTCTTTGATTGGAGAAGGATCTGTGTTGTTACCAAGGAATTCGTTGGAGGTTAAAAAGGACAATTCACGGTTGCAATTCTCCATTATTAATATTATTACTCTGATTGCAGAAAGAGAGAGAGAGAGAGAGAGAGAGAGAGAGAGAGAGAGAGAGAGAGCAATGAAGTGGTAGTTACTTAAGGTTGGGAATGAATTTATCACTCTCCCTTTTTCAACGCAAAAGGTTTGGTTTCTTTTAAATGAGGAAGGAAGCGCACGGATCTCAATTCAATGCAGTTTAAATCCCTTACATTCATGCAGTGGAATATCGATAACCAATAGGATCTAAATCATACGTTTCAGATTTGAACTCAGTATTTTAAATTATAAAATAAATATAAAAAATTGATTTGTTTTTAACCGTTTGATTAAGATCAAACGGATATATCATTGGTGACTGCAGTAAATGCACGAAAAAGTGAAGGCAGTAAATCGAATTTCGAAGCGCACACCCTCCAGTTCGGGGCTTCAGGTAGGGGCCGGTCCCACATAAATTTTAGAGAGAGGTCCGCCAAAAAGATTACTAGAAGGAATTCATGTGAAGACACCAGCCGTTTTTGGCGACCCTATGACGTCACCATTAAGCCACAAACAATTTCATTTACAAGCTACCCTTCTTCAAACGGAACGGAATAGAATGGATACAAACTTAGACTATTCACCATGGACTCTTTGTCTTTAAATGAGTTTTATACATGTAAACATTATTAATATTAGTATCTAATAAACATTTCATTCATCCGAGTCACACAAATACCTTTTATATTATTATATTTTAATATAATTATGTCAACTAAAAGAATATATATATGAAATATGTTTAACAATTCATTATATATTTATAAATAGAATAGCCCGTTTTATCATTTTCGGCATTTTATTTTCTTCATACCTTGCATTGCTTGATGCCTTGATCTCTCCATAGAGAGATTATTATTTTTTTTTAATTACTAAATAATAAAAGTGACTGTGCGCCATGGCCCAAAATGTAGGTGTCACCCATCAATAGGGAGAGGCCAAACCCTTATCTTAATTAAGAATATGGAAAAGGGTGAGACCACATATTATGCATGTAACCCAATGAGATAGAGAAATTGCTTGCAAACAAGTCCCCATTTTCAACAATGTAGACCACTCTTTTTCTTCATAATGTGTCATGTTGTCTTCGTTGTTTTGAACCCACCTTTGTCTCTTTGCTTTATTGCTAAGAATTTATTACTTGGTGAAAACAAACTGGATCAATATGGATGACTCTTGACTATTAATCAAAGTACTTTTCGATTTGGATTATCTTACATCATCATCTCATGCCAACCCATTTTTAGCTACATTTCGGTCGATATACTTTTCTGTTTCATACTAAGTTTTCGTTTGGTTATAAACCTAAATTATAAGTTAACTTATAATTGATAAAGTTAGTTCATAATTTGCCTAAACAAAGTTTGTTAAAAATTGAAAACTTATAATAAAAAGTTATTTCGTTTATGGTTTTATAGTTTTATTTGAAAAGTTCATAGGTTTAAACTAAAATGTTTTGTAAAATCTCTTTTTGCTTGATGTATTTATTTCCAAATATTTTATTATAACGGCTATGTTATCGTGAAGCTTTTTTATTTTCGTCCATGTGGTTGTTAACTTGTTATTAATGAAAAAAATTATTTGGTACCCCTAAAATTGAAAAAAATCAAAAGACTAAACACAAGAAAAACTTGAAACATGGTACTCGTGAAAGATTTTCAGATAATAAAGTTTAAAAAAAATTATGAATCAAAAAATTTAATTTAAATTTTTTGAAATCTAAATATATTTTGAAAATTTTAAATTTGAGGTTTTATGAACTCATTTATAAATAGTTTTAAACTGAATTTTTCAGAATAGAACTTAAAAACACAAACTTTAAAATTTTTAAAATATTTTAACCAAATTACTCTTTTGATCCATTAATTTTTTTTATTTTTCTAATTATTTTTTCATTCCATTTTAGTCTATTAATTATATTTATGTTAATCAAATTAATCATTTTTGTTAATTATTAAAAAAAACATTAGATTTTGTACTATCTTTTATCTCACAAACTCAAAAATTTATTATCTTCTTCAATTTACAATCTTAGAAAATTCATTCTTCTTCCATCACCTTCATTTCACTCATTTTTTTCATCTCTTTCTTTTTCTTGGTTTCATTCATCTTTTGCATATTTGGACAATAAATTAAGTAAAGTTTCAAATCTCTAACAAAAAATAATGTTAAAAAGACAAAATAAAAACACTAAATTTTATCATTTAATAAAAAAAATTAATTCCAAACTCATAGATCTCCTTTAATAATGATCTCATCGAACCGTAACGTTTAAATTCAAACTAATAACCTTCAAACTCAAATCTTTAGCGTTTGATCTACTACAACTCCACCAATCTCTCCCATTGCCTCACAAATTCTAATATTTCACGGCTTCACTATTTACGATTCTTTTTCAGTTTTGGTTTAAATCTACTTTTCTACTTACAACAACATTTTTCATATTTTTCATTTTTTTATTTTATTTTTTTTATTTTTCTACATTGACCATGGTGGAAGTACAAAGATGGATAATAAGAAAAATAATGAATTTGAGAATTTTTTATTTATTTTTAATTTGAAAAATTATGAATTTAAATTTGTAAGATATAGATTTTAAAGATTAAAAGTACGAAGGGTAAAAGATTTGGAGGTTAATAGTAAAATGGGTAGAATGTGGTGTATGAGTAGTATAATTAATGGGTTGATTTGGGCATGGCTTCTCCTAAATTCTTAATGTCTGCGAAAGTAGGAGAGAGGAAGTACAATGGGCCGATAAGGTTCGAGAAAATAATCTCCAAAAAAATAATCAACTCCAATCAGGTGAGTCCAAATTGTGGAGGTGAGGTAGCAACTACCCTGTTTTTATTAGTTATATTTTATATTACAAAAAATTAGCGATGTTTAAATTGATTAAATGATCCAGTAAAAAATTCAGTATCAAATCCAATCAATCCAGATTATTTTGGGTTGGAACAATTCAAATCAAATTAATTGGATTATCTAATAAAAATTGATACAACTAAATCAAAAAATTATTCTGCACACTTAATAATGTTGTAAAAAAAAGAGTAATGTTTCATACATATTAAGGAAATACCCTAAATTAAAATAAGTTAATAATTATTTTTAAAATTATTCTTGTTAAGCATCGGTAATTTTTGTTACTCTTTAGTTTCTAGGGCAATAAAATTTAATAATGCAAAAAGCTAAATTGTGAACAATATGCATATAATTATAGTTAGATGTTGCGAGTTTAAAATGACATATTTTTCTTTAAAATGACAATTACTGTGGAACAAATGAAGTAATTGAATACCATTCATTTACTCATCTACACCTGACAAATTAAAAAGACTAAGTTAATGGCTAAGGCTTTGAAAATATGTCAGGTCAACCATTATGTTAGGTCTATGTAAAATCAAATTTTTATTTTTATTGAAATTAGGCATTTCTTTGAGTTAGATTTCTTACTTTTTTTTATTGAAATTAGACTTTGCATATAAAATCATATTTTCTAATATATTATATTAAATATTAAAATATAACTTAATTTAATTCGTTAATTTTTTTAAAGAAATATCAAATAACTTATTTAAAGAAATGAATATAAAATAAACATTTAAGTAAATTAATATATTATATCATATTTTTTAAAAGGTCAAACTTATGATTAAAAATAAATCTATGACATATAATAGACAAACTTATACTTTTAAATTTTTGAACAAGTGAAACTTAAATTTTGATTTCCTACAATAATAGATCTAACATTCAGATAGTTCAATTTAAATTGAATAATTTAAAAATATATAGATTCTAATTTTAATTTTATATTTAAAAAATACTTAAACCTTACAAAGCTTACTTCGACGGCACATATTCTTATCCATAAACTCAAAGTTTAGATTGAAGGATATATAGTGAGAGGAGGTGAGTGAGTTGCTTGAAGAATCATGAGTCAAACTTTTAATAAAGTAATTAATCAAAACTTACTTCGACGGCACATATTCTTATCCATAAACTCAAAGTTTAGATTGAAGGATATATAGTGAGAGGAGGTGAGTGAGTTGCTTGAAGAATCATGAGTCAAACTTTTAATAAAGTAATTAATCAAAACCATCCATGCCTTCCCTGCTTTCCCAGTTGAGTCACTCGCCACCTTAAATTAAAACGCACTACCTCCCTCCCATAATGACATTGCTTCGTCCCACTCATGTATCAATTTATGTTTTTTTTCCTTCTTAAATACCTTTCACTAAATGTAATCTTATTAAAGAAAGACACTAGATCCAACACTTCTCCTATAAATATTCAAATCTTTTAAGTGTATGTTTTGAGAGTTGAGTTTAAAAAAAAAAGACTTTTGAATAATTAAATTCATATTTTAATATATATTTGAAATTTTAAAAAAATTTAAAAATAAAACATGATAAACAGTTGTGTGTGATTACATATATCCAACGATTTATAATAACATCTTAATTACATTAATTGATTTTAATTATATTTATCTTTAAAAAAAATCATTTAACTCGTTTTATTGTAGATCACTGTGTTCATTGGTTTGTTAAACCCAGAACTTGAGAATTAGATTCTACTTTGCATTCTTTTATTTTTTTTCTTTTCAAATTGATAAAAAAAAAGTTACTACTTGTTAGATAGTTTTAAATTAAAACATGGAGAATGAAGAACGAATTGTTTAAACACACATAAGAAGTGGAGTATCAATTATCAATTATCGCGTGTCTATAGTTTTTGTCTTATTTACCTAATTATCTATTACCATTTATATTCTTAACTATCTACAAAACCATATTCTATTCGTGGCCAAAACATTGCAGGCCGATACTAATATCAAATTTCATGTGCGCAGTGACTTGTCGCGACATTCTATTTTGACGGAAATTATTCAACAACTAGTAATGTCTTTTTTGACGTAAATAACTAATAATATTACAAATTATAATAACTATTTATCATAAGTGGTGTATATAGTGTGTATCTTTGGAATTAGATTCCATCCACTCGAATGGCAAGGGTACGAGACAAAGAGAAAATATCATATATATTCATTTCGGAATATATAAAATATAAATAAAAATCATATTATATTTTTTAATAGAATATTAAACATGTATACGTGTATTTAAGTAGATCACACCACTAGTAACTTACTTTATTTTTCATCTAAAATAAAAATTAGACATTACTCCAAATCCAATTAGTATCCCGCAAACAAAGTGGGCAGGACTATTAAGTCAACCCCCACAAACAAAGTGGAGCGGGAGATATACATAATTTATCTTTTAGAATGGGTCAGAAAATTGAATTAATCTTGTCCTATGGTGGGTTGGCAAGTCAATTTATGAAAACGTTTGAAAAATTATTGGAAACTAACACAAATTTTACTGTGTCCACTGTAAATATTTTAATTTGTATAAGTTATCCGTTCTCCTTATTTTTATATTTGAGATAGTGATATCATCGATTCAATTGAGTTGAATATTATCAAATAAAAATATTAGAATCCTTCTCCGAAAGAAATGTTTCAATCAATTATGTTACAATAGCACGACAAGCACTAAATTCCATGTGAGTCAGATCCGCCAAATTACTACTCTCTATAAAACCCTTCTTACTTATCTCCATTTCTTTAACAAATACTAACTTTGTGTTAATAAACAACATTTAACTTAGCCTTCTTTTTATAGAAAAAAAATAAAATAAACATGAAAATTTTCTCCCTCACCCCCTTATTATTTTGCTTAACTGTTATTTGGTACTCTGCATCTTTGGGAGTTGAAGCATGGATCACATACCCATCAATTGAACCAATCTCTTATCTAATCAACAAAAAACTTTATGATACAATTTTCCTACACAAAGATGACACAGCATGTCCTGCCAAAAACTTTTACCCTTATGAATCTTTCATTGAAGCTTCCAAATCCTTCCCTGAATTTGCAACTACTGGTTGTTTGACCACAAGAAAACGTGAGATAGCTGCTTTTCTTGCTCAGATTTCACATGAAACTACTGGTGGATGGGCCACTGCACCTGATGGACCGTATTCTTGGGGGTTATGCTTTAAGGAAGAAATTAGTCCTCAGAGTAATTACTGTGATTCTACTGATAAACATTGGCCTTGTTTCACCGGCAAAACTTATCATGGAAGAGGTCCTATTCAACTTTCTTGGTATGCATTAAACTACTACTTGCAAATTCTTAATTACTATTATTGATATATTTATATCATACTACTACCTACCTATATTTACATTTTAATTGATATGTATTGTTATCTATCATCGACACTTCAAATTAAAAATATATCTCAGTATTTGACTTTGACATACGTTAGTGTCAGATGCTAACACGATATTAACAGACACATTTGATTATATACAATAACTTTTATTTTTCAAATTGTTATTAGTATTTATGTGCCGGGTGTCAGTATTACGTGTGATGTTTGATAGGTCTCTAATTCGTATCACACATTGTGAGTGTAGCAATGTTAAGACTCTTAAGCGAGGTTTTATGTTCATGCAATTCTACTTTATTTGAGAAATTAATCTTTATAAACAATCCTGCACTTTTGTCTCATGATAATTGATCTATTTGTAAAACAAAAATTTGTTCTAGAATGATTGTCACTCTTAATTTTCATGGTCATATTAATTATAAAGTATATTTTTCTTATGTTACCCTCTAATTAATATTACATGCATTATTCTGAATTTGATATCTTCACTTTACATTTATGATAATGATAAATATATCAATAATTGATAAAGGTAATTTGGTAAAAATACTATTCATTCTCATTCATTTATACACTAGTCTTAGCTTATGTAAAATGTAAAAATACTATTAATGGAGTTAACTATGATGAAATTTTGTGTAGGAATTTCAACTATGGACCAGCAGGGAAGGCCTTGGGATTTGATGGGCTAAAGAACCCTGAGATTGTGTCCAACAATTCATTGATTGCGTTCAAAACAGCTCTTTGGTTTTGGATGACAGAGAGAAAACCAACACCTTCTTGCCACAATGTTATGGTTGGAAAATATGTGGCAACACAAGCTGACATAGAAGCTAATAGAACAGCTGGTTATGGTTTGGTCACAAACATAGTCAATGGTGGATTGGAATGTGGAATTCCAGATGATGCAAGAGTCAATGATAGAATTGGATTTTTTCAGAGATATGCTAAATTGTTAAATGTGGATACTGGACCTAATTTGGATTGTGCATATCAAAAATCCTTCAAATAATGACTTCTAACTTAATTTAATACCTTGATGTATGTTCTGTGTTTTTTTTATCTCTGGCAAAACTTCAATGATGTACTCAAATCAGCATGTATATACCTGCTTCGTGGTATTTTCCATCTGCAATTTATCCTTAGAAATTTATGAATCGAAAGTATTAATGTTAAAAATTTGATGGTTTGTCCACGATTTATTGTGATCATGATCTTATAAATGTTGAAGTGTGTATTTGGTTAACGAATATAAATAAAGATAAAATGATATTTGACAGATATGATGTCATTCTACATTATGTATTTATATTATATATTTATGATAAATGAATTGCCCTATGTATTTGGATCTATGTTGATGTCTTTGCTGGTTGGACACTACAGAGATCACAATTTTAAATAGAGTAAAACAGTTTTTTGATATTTTAACACTTCTTTTGTTGCTATCATATATTTTTGTTTCAATCTTTTTGGTGCTATGCAGTTGAATTTGCTGGCTACTCTGTCTGTAGTGTCTGTTTATTACAAAAAAATTCGTAATAAAATTACTTTTAAAATTTTTCATATGTTTTCAACTTTTTAAAAAATGAGAATTAAAAAATAATTGAAAAACTGTTTCAAATAAGAAGTTATTACAAAATAGTTTTTCAGAAAAGTGATTGTGAAAGATAAACACATAAGAATTTCCAGTTATTTTGGGTTGCGTGACCATTTGCTAAGCTTGCAAATTTTTGTTTTGTTTTTGAGTTTGGGCTAAACTTGGGTTGCAAGCATTTAAGTTTCAGATTTGTTTGGGAAAATTTGACCCTGTACCCCTAAATGATTTTCAAAATGCCAAAAATATCCTCAACTTTTTTTTGACTATTTTACATAATAAAAAGTTAAATTTTTTTTTCACCCTAACTTCCAGAAAACTTGAAAAAAAAAGTTTTCCGGTACATAAGAGAAAACTTGTGTACCGGAAATCTTCAGACCTAACTTTTCCGGTACAGAACTGTGTTCCGGAAAACTTCATCCACAAGGTTTTCGGTACAGAACAATTTTTTTAAAATTAATTCTTCTAGAAAACTTTTTTTTCAAGTTTTCCGAGATACTTTTTCTGTACTGGAAAACTTCTAACCAAGTTTTTCGGAAGTTTTTTAAAAAAACTTACTTTTTTGGTTCCGAAAATGTGAATAGTGAATGACAATTTTTTAACGTTTTATTATATATAAGAGGGCAAAAATGTAATTTCATTCATAAAATGGAGGTATAGGTATAATTGAGAGGATATGGGGTAAAATTTTCTTTGTTTGGGTTAGCTGCGATTTTTATATAGACCCTAAGTTAGGCTTTACGCTACCAATAACTAGATGCTACCTGCACCCTCTATTTTTATTTTCAAGACTTCTTTTGATGATGATGTGTGAAAATCGCCCATTTCCACTATGCATATGCATCAATAGCTCATGGATGTCGTTTGACTCATTCCAATAAGCTTTAAGAATTGTGTTTAAGTTTTTTTTTAATTAGAAATTAGATTTATAAAAAAAACATACAAATCTTACCATAATTGAAAGGTGCATAATAAAACATATTTAGATAGATAATAAAGTGAAATTTATATAGTTACAATGAAGTGATATTGGATTTAGACCAATTATTTTGGCTACTCCAAAACAAAGTGGTTACAAATTTTTTCTCGTCTTTTCACTTCTAACAAATTGTTAGGTTTGCTATTTCTTGTATTTTCTGTTTGGATTCAGGGTGAGGTGTAAATGGTATGCTACCTACACCAACAATTTATATGATCCCTACAAAATAATTTTAGGGTAAAATTTATTATGGAATATTCTAAGTTATTTAATGATAGCGAATCAATTCTTTAATATAGTATTTTTTACTATTAAATCTTTTTAATCTCAAAACGTACTCGTTAATGTTTTGGTTTTATGGTTTCTGCAAACTCGTTTGAAAAGAATCTTACACGTGGATGTGATGATACTGCGATAAAACCATCCCTAATCTAAAAAAAAATTAACTTAGTTTTTAAACCATCCCTAATCTCAAACTACTTGTTGTGGGTTTGACAACGTTGTTAGAACATTCAAATTCATTATAAATGTGAAGTTATTAGTTGTAACTTTTTACATATGTCTTGAAATCTAATATTTCGAAACACACTTAATGAGTAGAACATGTACAACACTATTCTTTTTAATATTCTTCAAAGAAATTAAAAACAAAGTGAGCTATGCATATACATCTATATTTTTCTGCATACTTCACTGATTAATTAACTAGAGTAAGATTTTATAGGTTATATCATAAGCTAACAACGACAATATTAAGTCTCCCACTAACACATTTCTAACATCCAAATGTGTCTACTCTTGTGATCTTCAATCTTTTAACGGTAGATAAGAACATCCTACACATTTAAAAGAGCAAACACATTAATACACAAAATTCAATATACATTCAAACTTGAATCTTTACAATTGTAGAATAGAGTTGCAACAGTAAGAACCAACTATATATTACATTTAGAGATAGTTTAATCACTTTAATTTCTCTTTAAATCTAACAATTATACAACTACAACAGCATACTTCAATCGTAAATTTTTTGAGACAAAGTTTTAACTTACTCCCAAGGAACATCACCAACCATGACCAAATCCCCTTCTTCATCTTCGTAAGTTAACACGTGGCATCTCTCTGGTTGAACTCTGTCCATCTCATTTCCCCCTATTCCAAAATATATACAATAAGTAAGCAAAACAAAATAAAACACACAAATTTAGAAGACAATGAGAATTTAGTTATAGACTTTACAGAGAATAGTTGTGTCAAACATTTGTTCAAGAGTGTTAACTAACTCATGGTAACTTTGATGAGCAAGTATATTGAGTTTTCTACCGATTGGAATGCCTTCCATGTACACCTTCACAAAGAAGCTACTATGATCACTGCAATCATTTACATGAACACCTTGTGAAAGAGGGTGCTTTTGTTGCCATTGACATTTCCCCCTAATATAATCAATTATAAGAACCAAACAAAAAGTTGTTAGCAGAAAAGAAATTAAGAATGTGTAATAAAAAATGGAAATGTGGAATAAAAAGAAACCTTGAAAGAGAAGAGCCAACATGAAAATGTTGAGTGGAAGAAATGGTGAGTCCAAGGCTAAGATCTGTGGGAAGTTGTTGTGTGAAAGAGGATGCTGTTGAAAAAACATGTTGGTGGTAGGTGTTGCTGCTAATAGATGAGGAAGAATTAGAACTATTGGCTTTTCCCATTCTGTGAATTTAGAGAACAAGTAGCTACTACATGACAGAACAAGCCGCCACACCTTAAGCCCTTAAATACACAAATTCAATTTAAGATACCAATACTATATTCTACCAATCCTTTTTTTTTTTTTTTTTTTAATATTTCTTCCATCTTATTTGCTATAGATTATGAAATGTTGTGACTATAGCTCACAATTACACGTGTCAATTTTTGAAATTCCAACTCGGCATCTTATATTATGACATGTGTGTTTCCCATTATTAAAAAAATGTTCATCACAACTCAACTGTGCTTTTATTGAGACCAAGCGTTTATGATGTAGGTAAATTTTTTTATAATTTAATTTATAAATATATTTAAAGTATAAAATATTTTACACTTTATTGACTATGTAAAAAATTTACATTGATTATGTGTGTATAAAAATTAAATTTATATTTATATTTTTATTATTATTAAATATAAACAAAAGTATATTGAAAAATTATTTTTAATATAAATTTTAAATTAAATATATTAATCATTTTTGTAACCGTAGTATTATTTATTTTGAAGAAGAGGATAATATACTTATAAACACTTAAATTTATTTAGTGGAAATTTGAAGGTGGTGTTGGAGTTACAATAGAGACACCTATTGGACAACGCGTGTGGTTTGAGTTTGGAATTAAGAGAATGAACCTAGACTGTGTAGACAATTGATGGGCAAAATTCAGGTGGACAAGAGAACATTGATAACTGAAACCTTGTACACATATGTTATATCCAATGTTCAATGGATATAATCATCGTGTAGCGCATGAGGGATCTTGATAAAGAGACCAAATATATTAAAATATTGAGGCATTGAAACTTGTGATGCTACAAAATACAAATGCTGCTGTATTACCTAGAAACATATTGATGGACTTTAACAGCAAAATAAACCATCAATGACATCAGAATATACTATTATTATTATCAACTGAAGTTCTATTCATTTATTACTAAACGTCGAAATAAGTGAGGTCCTGATAATTTATGTCACTCTTAAGTCAGGTCGGACTATTTTTAATTAAATAGATAATGTTGTCTAAGTTTTTTAGAGTCTACTTTTTTTTTAAATTAATTTATATGTTATTGGATAACTTTTTAGGAGTGCAAAACCGGCAAATAAATAAATTACTTTTACTATTATATATTAAATTTTATATTTATATATTTAAATTTGTTAATATTTTATTTAAATATATATTAACCTATTTCAAATTTTGACATATTTAATAAATTATTAAAAAATAAAATTTAAATAGAATATCATATCATATTAAATTTTGGAATAAAATTTAATCTCATTTATATAATATCTAAACAAATATTAAATTATTTATTTAAATATATTAATGTTAAATATATCTTCAAATATTAATTTTTTTCAACATCAATAGTAATAATATCTGTATTCCTCCCACCAATTCAACAACTTATTTTATTTATATCTTCTATCAATTTATTAAATCTATTAAATGAACTCTTGAGTCCACCAAACATTTTGTTTCTTTCAATCAGCCTCAACATGAACCTTACAAAGCCTATATCAGTCTCACATATAAGAGACAAGTGTCCTTCCTTTTGCTTTTCAATAATTTAACTAGACTACTAATTAAGCTTGGCATCATTTTCCTTGATTTTTACCTTCTTAATTTGCCTTGGATGAGTACGAGTAAATTTTAAGGTAAGAATTATTTACGGCATTTTTTATGATAAAAAATATATACCTTCTTATGATGCCCTAATACTTGTTGACACGTAACAAATAAATCATACGTTTGCCAAATTACTGTAATAAGGACTTTTGGCCTTAAATTTCTAATGATGCCTTAACATGCTTGTTGGAGCGAGTACAATGTTTCAAGTGTACATATTGTGCTTAGCTTATCAATTTATTAGTAAATTTTACTTTGACAATCATATACTAGCATTTTTTTACATCATTTGTTTTAAATAAGTGTCTCTTACTCTCTTAAAATAAAGGGTAGTGTCACAGTTACATTCACGTTTAAAACATAATAAATATCTTCATTAAAAAAGTAAAAAAAAGTTTAACAATAAAATAATTAAATAATATTTTTTATGTTTTTAGTGCTCTAAAATTTATATTTAGTTCATCTTTTATTAAAAAATTCTTATTTATGTATGAAAGATTCTTATATTGTTCAAAATTTGTTTATAGAAATATTTTTTGAAAATTTAAAAGAATACATATAAATTGAGTTAAAAGTAAAGACAAAGACAAATAAATAAAAAGTTGTGAATTAAAGTTTAAAAAACTTTTTTTAAAAACTACATGCAAAATATTAATATTTTATATGGACAACTAAAAAGTTATA
>JBBPBT010000151.1:2556097-2595334 GCA_037974875.1 Cicer bijugum | reverse complement strand
TTATTATTTTCAATAATTTTTTTAATGTTAGATTCTATAACAATTATTTAATAAAACATAATTATTAATCTAATGACACTAATTAAGAACGCCCTTCCTATTTTTATGTGATCTTTTACATTTTACCAAAATTGGATGAGTACTATTGAAGTTAATGATATGGATTGAGCAAAGAAAACAGATAATGATATGGATAAACCAGGTTTATAAAAGGTTATAATTTAAGCTTTACTCCTATTTCTTTCTAGGTCATTTATGGGATGGATAATTGGACACAGTAATGGCAAGTTAGTAGCCTCTTATAAGTTATAACCTTTAATGTTTGTATCTGCTTTTGAAGTTAATGTCAAATAGCATTTGTGGTATTTTACATTGTACAGTTCAAGTTGATTAATTATTTCTGTTAAAGAGGTCAAATGTATTTACAGTTTAGTTCCTAAAAATATTAGGTATTTTGCTTTTAATTTCTACATACTAAAAAAATCCTTATTGATAAATGATATTTTTAAAATTTGCCAATCTTGGACCTGTTTATTACGGAGCTTAAAAAAATCGATTTAAATATTTCATAATTTAGATTTTATTTTTTAGATGTTTTTAAGAAAATAAAAAAAAAATTATTTTGTGTTATGGGTTTTATGAGGACAAAATATCATAAATATTTTTCTTGTATCATGTTTTACTTCTCATGACTCACCATCTATGAATACATCATTGAAAACAACGTTTCAGTTTGTATTCTATAATGTTGTATAAGATATAAGATTTGTCGTTTACATAACATCATTTAATCTAAATTAATTAATTTACTATTGAATTTTGATCTGTAATCTCCGCGTGAACTCCGCGTATTCAGAAAGTAGAAGCTATACAATAAGCTATTTATATGCTCGAATCAATGATAACTACGTGGTAGATAACAAGTGTTCAAAACATTTACAAACCAAATGGCATCAAACTCATGTCTGGAATTACAGATTTAATAGATTAAACATGTAAACAATTTCAATTATATTTCAGTTATATTGCAATTTTTTACAAAAAGGTATTTGCAACCACTAAATAAATAACTTTTTGATGTAACTAACCCCAATCCCCTTCAACTTTTGATCAAATGTTTGACCGCCACAACATCACCTCACCTGGCACACCAGCCAAAATAAAAACATTATGATGCTAATTCAGATGAGATCAACCATATGTTTTATTTATTTATTTATTTATTTATTTATTTAATTTAATTAAAAAAAAAAGAATATGAAAAGAAAACGTATCAAAATTTGGCATAAATAGGGTAGTTGATTGAAGATACCCTTCTACTTCTCTACCTTATCACAAGAAACGAATGATTCACATTCTCTACACACTTAACACAACACCCCCTCTTCTATATTATACACCCCTCTATCTTCTTCTACTCTACCATTAGATAACACAAACAAACTCACTCCTTTTTCAGCTTAATTCATGTGATTTTTTTTCGAATTGTGCTAAAACAAAAAATAAAGTACTTTCTTTCTTTTATTTTTATTTTTATAGTAAGTAGTACTAATATAGTATGGCTTCAGATGAAGACTTTGAAGATATTATAGATGATGGGTTTGATCATAATCATAATCCTAATCATCATCATCATCTTCAACATCAGCAAAACTTGTCAAGACTTTCAGTTTGTACAAACAACACTTTATGTGATGATATTGACAATCTAACTTCCATGTGTACCTCACACTTGTCCATTGAAAGTTTCGAAGGTGAAGATGCAGATGCTGAATTCTCAGATGGAAAAGACTTATTATTACAAACAGGGTTATCCTCTGCTTCTGAAAATGACTCCGGTAGTTGTTATTCGTTACCGGCGACACCACCACGACGAAGGAACCGGACACACATATCACCGATTGTAGTGAAAGAGTATGCAAGTGAGAATGAAGCAAAAAAGGAAACAAAAAAGGGCAATGATTTGGGGAGGAGGAGGAGAAGAAGAAGTACTAGAAGAGTGTTTGAGTTTGAAAGAGGAAATAGTTTGGAGAATTTATGGGATCAAAAGAAGATGAAGAAGAAGAAAGAGGAAGAGCATGGAGTGAATAGTGGGGAGAGTGATCAGAATGGTGTAATGGTGATAACTAGACCTAAAGGTGGGAATAGAAGTTTGTGTATGGATTTGGAAGAAGTTAAAGCTTGTAGAGATCTTGGATTTGAGTTGGAACATGAGAGAATTTCTGCTCTTTCTTTTTCTAATTCAACAATTGATACTAGTAGTGGTGGTAATTCGCCTATCGCCAATTGGCGTATCTCTAGTCCTGGTAAGTTTCCCCGTGTAACAAATTTACATTTTTATTTTCTTATTGGGTAAGATATTTAGCAGTAACGAGAAATATAGGAAAGTGTAGGATTGAAATCCTGTACATTATAGAATATAGTTTGATTAGTGTGAGCATTATACAAGAATAAGAATGGAAATGATTGATCTAATAAAATATAAATGAATGAATGTGATATAGGTGATGATCCAAGAGATGTGAAGGCACGACTGAAAGTTTGGGCACAGGCAGTAGCAATAGCATCTGCCTCCAAATACGGCTCATGACACCCAATTTTTGTTATTAGCTAATACCTACTTCCTTTTTTTTTTTTTTTTGTCGAACGAGACATTGTACATTATTATACTATCTATAAGTTTTTCTTTACACTATCATCGGTTATATATACACTGAATTTTTTTTTTTGTATATTTAGAGTTTTTGTCATAAATTTTTCCCAATAGTGGTGGATTCTGTTGTCACTTTTCCTCTGTACAGTATATGTGCTTTAATAAGATTAAAAAAGTTGTGATACACAGGAACAAGAGAAAAGTAATGTGAATGGGCAATGAAAGTTAATGGTTGAAATGTTAAAGAAGGCCAAAGAACAACCTGAAGCAAATATTCATGGGATGGAGTTTAATGTTTTTAACCATTCCATTTTTTAGGGAAAGAGTTAAAGTCAACTAAAAATATTATTCTATTCAGGATTAGATATCTTTAGTCGGTTACTAAATAATATTATTGATGATTATTCAATTTATTCGTTTTAGTGGTGGTGAGTTAGTTTTATTATTATTTTTAATTGATAATAAAGTTTATCGATTTAATTTATTGTGACAATATTAGTTTTAAATAAAATTTTACGAAGTATTGTTTTGAAAATAGCTATGTTTGTTAATAAAAAAACTTCATGTTTTTGTGGTCTAAAATCCTTGTGACATTTGAAGTGATCTTGCGAAAATCATCTCTATAAATATTGCAATTAATTTTAGAATGATTTTATATTATGTCATTTAGGTGTTTAATGATTAACATCATTTTTATTAAACGAAATTAATCTTAATAATATATCAATATTTTAAATTTAAGTAAAAATTATAGAGATAATATATATATTTGTAATATTCAATTTTTTTATGAATGTAAAATTCAAATTGAGTTTTACGCAACACAACATGAAATATATCTTTTTATAAAAATGAATTTTATGGAATATGTGAGTACAGTAATAAAAATTAAGAATTACAAAAAGGTAAAATGAAAAATATAAGACTATGTCAGTTCAGTTTAACTTTCGTGGGGCAAAAGGATTAAATGTAAGAGTATTTTAAAAAACTTTCCAACTCCTTGTCTACATAAACAACTTATACTATAAATTTTTAATTTTTGTATAAATTATTTTTACAACACATAGTAAAGTAAAATAAAACTGCTTTTAAACTATTTTCATATGCTAACTATACATGATAATTTACAAACGGTTTCTAAAAATTGTCCCAAACAATGTTATATCAAAAAATAATTAAATAAATCAATAGAAATATACCTAAATATATTAAAGTTATCATACGGCGTACCTATCGACCACACGTAACTAAAAATGAACATGTCGAAGTTGTCAACTTGAATTGCTACAAGCTACTTGAATATGTGTCCAAATTTGACACATATGTCCAAAAAGCTATAGGCAGAGAAATGAACTTATGCTATGGCGGGTCATTAACTTGATGTTAACATTAATTAATCTGAGAGCGATCTACAGTTATGGAAATAGCATAACCAAAATGCTGACTTTTCTTCAAAACAGTTGTTGGTCAAAGGATGATTATAGGTTACTCTAGTTGGTAACAATTTAACTCAAATCTTACAAACTTCTATTCACAGAACCTCGTTTGTATGTAATATGTAAATAACTAAATTGTTTATTTATTGTTCACTGTCCTAACTCTTCCTTACTAACTTCATAAAATATAAAGTTAAATATTTTTCAAATTTTAAATATATGTGCAACATACAAAATGGATAAAAACATTTAATTTATAAATTCATAAATAAACAATTGATTTTTATTCTTAAAAAGAATAATGTATTAAGGCTACCTCACTGAACTCTATCTATCTATTTTAAGGCCAACCTTATCCCAAGTCGTTTCAACCTGGTTGCAATAACTCATGTACATTTTATATATCGAATTCAAATTCGAAAGATACTATTCAATCCAACAATATTGCCATTTTCTTCCGTATCAATCACTCATATACTCTAGTTGTCCCTTATTTCAACATCCACTTTATAAACTTCTTTGTTCATCAATTTAAAGTCGTTTTCAAAGTTTCAAATGCTTTACTAATTTTGACAAATATAATGCTACAATTTTTTTTTAATACTCGTGAATTTTGTAGATAAAGCAAATAAAAGGAGTGTTAGAGTTTTTGGTTTAAGCATATTGGGAAAACATTTTCACCCCTTAAACTTGCTTTTACATATAGTATTCATTACTCCCGTTTGTTCTCCTAAGTAAGTCCTAATGGTTTCATTGACTTAAGTATCTGAATCCAGAGATTATTTCCACTAGTGTCACAAGACAAGTTTCTTTTTCTTGCTTTTCCTTGAATCTTATGATTTGAAGCACACGTGCTTAGATCCAGCTGCTGGATTGTGCTTAGCACCATCGTGTAATTCAAATTCCTTTTTTTTTTTTTTTAACTCCCTTACATCTAACCATGCCATTAAAAGTTATAGGTTTCTTAACAAAACTAGACCTTAGAGATTAAATGAATTGGCCACAGGCACAGTGAATTAGGAGCATGTAATTGGCAATAAAGCACTTAGTACAAATAAACCAGCAATAAAAGTCAACCTTGTGGAGTGGGAATATATCATAGTGGTAGTTGTATCACTGTCATCACTGCAAAGGAGGAATATAAGAATTTCAGTTCCACAATGGAATTGAGAAGATGGAAATCAAAAGGGTAAGGTAAAAGTTAACCTTGTGGACTGAGAGTCCACTATGGTAGATCTACCAACACCGCAAATCATGAAAATATGAATCTCAGTGTCACAGAGGAATTGGAGAAAAGAAAAAAACAGGTGCAATTTTTGGTATACTCAGATGAAATAGGAAGGCAATTGTTCTTCCTCTTGGTTGGAAAATTTCGGCAAAGCTTCATGTTGTTACCGATTTTTCACCAAATTACGTTTGACAGGAAACAAAATTGTGTTTGGCATGAGATGAAATTGCTTGTCACTAAATTATGTTTGATAGGAGACAAAATTGCATTTGAAAGAAACAAAACCAGTTTCAATACAATCCACAACATGAAAACCAATCACACTAACTGTCTAACTATCTAGTGTTTTTTGAGTTCTGTCTGAATCAGCTACGTGGCGTTGAAAAAGCTTAACAAGCAGCGGGCTACTCCGGGCTTCCGGCCGGAATGTTGGGTTGGTGTTCATGTCTAAGGGATTATCCTACATTTGGGGCCGCAAGACGTGGAATTTGTGGTGATTGCAAAAATTAGAATTGGATAAAAGTATAATGTCTTCAAATATAAAAAGGTAAGAGCAAAAGTACAAGCTCAATTGTTAATTTTGGATTTTCAATCCAAATTTTTTATTCATCCAATCTATAATTGAATATGATATATCTTTTGAATTGCAACCTTAGTCAAGGATAAGTTTTCTATAACAATAAATAATGTAAAATGCACAACTGGCAATCACAATGACTTTGACTCACTTGGAGTCCAGATTGTGGCAGGAATTGTCACAGGGGTAAGCACAGTCAATAGCTTTGATAGCTTGACGATCGAAAAACCAGTTTCCGACGGCAATTGCAACTGGCTGCAAGATAAAATATATTACCTTATAAGATAATTATTTTGTAACAACAATAAACAGTACGAAAGAGGAATTTATGCATACCATTTTGTTAATAACCGGAGAGTCATCAGCAAACCATGTATCTTGTTTCTCGGATTGGCAATGAGCAAAACAAGAATTTATGAATAATCCGGATTGAGATGTCGTTGAGAATCCTTTCACGTCGTTTAGCATTTGATTTCTGAAGTCTGATTAAAAGAAGAGATATATTGCAAGGATATCAAATAATTAATTATAGATATACATCAATTGCTATGCATAGCTTACACATTAGTAGAGAACGTCAAAATTACCTTGAAGGAACTGAATTTGAGATGAGTTACACTTGGCATGATTTGATTTACATTCATTCCATGATCCATGAGGATCTGCTGAATGTGGGGCTAAACTTTGGTGGACCTAAAGAAAACAATTTAAAGAGATTTTGTATATATCGTTTTTAGACATGAAATCACTAATATTTTGAAACTCCAGTATACTCACTGATGGTTGTATTAAATTTAGACCCCTAAGCCAAGGCTTTCATTGGGGGTTATGTTTTGATAAAATACCAAATTAATTAATATTTTAGTACAAAATAAAAAGGAGTCGGCGAGGTTCGATGGCTACAAGAACCATTTGAAATTAAGGGAAATCTTTGATGAAAAAATTTGGTTAAACTAGAAGCTATGTCATCCATATGATAGAACTTTGAGGACAGATAAACACAAGTTAGTAAACACGTAATCATGCACATCATAAACAGAAAACTACAAGAAAATGAGTATTTATAAATATTACCTGCCATACATCATACGCGGCATTTAGCAGAAACAATGGAGTCTCAACATGATCAATCAAGTTTTGAGGAAAGAAGCACTGAAAAAAAGAATTTATATGTTCAAAATTTGCATGTCTACAATTTCAAGCTATGAATAGAATGACATCTAGAATCAGAAAATTACCGAAGTTGGGTCCAGGTGGTTGAGACAACTTTTTGGCAGGTTTTTTTGCACTTCCTACCATTTCCAAGACATCAATCAAGGACATTGCATATTTATAAAAGTTTTCTAATCCTTATATCATATAAATAAAACCACGAATAGAAGATTAATTGCAAGATTCTACAATCTTTTACTACACGAAATATATTTATTACCTGTAAGGTAACTACACCTCCAAACATATTTCTCAATGTGTGTCCCCCAGACACATCAGTTCTACATGATTGAACAGATAATCAATTATATCTAAGTTTCCAAGCAATGGTGCAGGTTAGAGTTCATATGAAACAAAACATATTACTTACGCGTCAAGAAAGAACCCTGCATCACTCAAACATTTGACTTTGGTAGATTCTGGCAACAAGCTCCGGAACTCATCGCAATGTAGTATTGATGCCAGACCACCCGCAGAGCATCCAGACAATAGAGCCTGATTTACATTTATTGTCATTAGCATCCATGGACTTTGAAGATCGAATAACAAATTACAATATTCTGATATACGAAACCTGGTTGGCATTCTGCATTCCCTTGGACAATAATTCCTCCATTGCAGCTAGCCATATTTTTTGTCCTCTAAATTGAAGCTGTGCAGCCTGAAAGAGGTACGAAATATGAATTCACATATCAATAGCAATCATAAATTTAGAAACAGAATTACAGGATATAAGAAGAACTTATTCATTAGAAAAGAGATTTCCTCCATACCAGCAAAGATTCATAAAAACCAATGGATATCTTTATTTCATATTTTCAATAATTTTAGACGACAACATAGTTTCTATTGAAATAAAAGGAAAAGGAAAGTGCCGTCATACTCTCACCGACCTCATTTTGACTGTCTCCACTGAAAGATGCGCCATCACAGTACCGCACTTTGACTCGATTCCAGTTAAAGAAATCTGTGCACAAAAATGACCACACAGAAGACACATATTTGAGGAAACACGTGATCTTACAATCTCCAGAAATACCGAGCTATATTTGATGTAAATGTATGCATGTGAAGGGTAAAAAGAAAAAACCAGGATTTTCTTCAGCTTTATTGCTCAATAACCCTGTGAATGGTAGTTGCTTTTCCATGTATTTAGAGGAACCGCGGCGAGTAGTTTTTCTAAAGACACAACTTTTGATGGTGTTACACCATCCTCCTCCCTACAGCAAAGTTTTCAAACAGGTTTACATAACAGCATTGTTACAAAACATTATAGTTTCATAAAGTCTTCAAAATTTATGATATTGTCAAACCATGAAATAGTTGGTACTTATCCTTAAAATAATTGAACATTGTTTTCCATACCTCCAATTGAATGAGCCAACTATTTGCACCAGATCCAGATCCACGATGCAAGTGGTAACCAGGTAACGTTCCATCCAAACATACTGCCATTATTGGACAAATATTTAAAGCTTAGTAATCCATTTGAGACACAACCTTTACATAAAAATAGGCTCTACCATCAATAATGAAGATTGAACACACGAAGTAACCTAAACTAAGTGCACACACTATATGTTATCCATCCTATTAAATTTAAACATATGTATGTAGTGCCTTTCTAAGCAAATAAACTGAAAACAAAATTGCAAAAAATAAAACAAAATTTCCAGTGAATGGTTTCTTGCATTAGTGTGTGTTTGGTTCACTTCAAAAAAATTGATTTTGAATGAATTGATTTTGCTTAAAAGTGACTTGAAACAATATTCGTTTGGATACATCTGAAGGTAAAAATGAGTTGAATAATAAATCTGAAGGTAAAAACTATTGTAGAGACAAGCTTAAAATTGTATCTCAATTCTAGTGGAACAAGTCCAAAAACATGTCAAAATCAATTTCACACATTAAGAATCAATTTTGTCTCTTGGAAAAGTGAAACCAAAGACACAGTTAGTAAGTAAATGGATAGCATGAAAGGTGAACAACCCCTGTGTTTTGAGTTCTCCCATTAAAATATGCAATGCATTATGATTAGTTAATATAATAAATAATAAAGCTATGTTACTTTTAGTAGCCAGCATGTAGCATGAGAAAAGGTAAAGCAAGTTTGCAAATAATAATAAGAGAAAGCAGAGAGAGAGAGAGAGAGAAACCTGCTCCTTTAGAAGAAGCTCCTTGGATAAGAGTGAGGGGAACCATGAGAGGTTGAGGTTGAGGTTGGGGAGAGGTGGAAGGTGTAACGACATCGTTTTCCAAAATATACAGAGGAGAGAGATTGTGTGTCTGAGTCTCAGATCTAGCTGAGATAGTAACGAAGGCAAGTGTTATGAGAAGAATCACCTTCATTCTCATTTCTAACTTCTAACTTCTAACTTCTAACTTCTAACTTCTAACTTCCAACTTCACTCACACTAACTCTCTGTTATTTTTTTTATGTAGAAAGTAGTGAATAATGGATGATGGATGATGGATGGACACTATAAATCTAAAACTAAACTCGCTTTATTGCTTCTCCAAAGAGATTACCAAATCACACAGACACTGTTACCCACGAACGTGTCAGATTAAAAACATTCACTACTCTTGTCGCTCCTTTTCTGTTTTGTGTCTTGTGTCTTGTGTTTTGTGTTTTATGTTATTTATTTATGCATCTTTTTACTTCTCTTTTTCTAATTACAAATAATACTCATAAGCGTTATCAAAAAATATTAATTATATATCATTATAATTCCTTAAAATTTAATATTTTTTCTAATAATATATATTTTTCTTTTACTGACCCAAATAAATAACCGTATGCTATTTTGGAACAAAAAATTAACCTAAAATACTATAAAATCTTTTAAATTAATAAATTTATTTTTATTTTCTCAAATTTATTGTTTATTAATATTATTATTTGTTGATGAGTCTGGTGTGCCAAATCAATAACAGAATTTAACATCATATCTCTATCTATTATTTTAAAAAATTTAATTGAGATGTTAAAATCTCTTAAAATTTAAAAAATTTAATATATTATTGCTATCGTTCTTTCGACTTTCCATCAATATGAAAGCATACTAAAAATTTAGTGCTCTACCAAATCATAATTTTTTTTTTTACGTGGAATCATATTAAACAACACTGCAAAAGCATTACTAAGAACTCATTTCTCTATACTAAACTAAGACTTTCACTTTTTATACCATATACTACAAAGCATATTAGTATATAAAATATGGTTAAAGGTGACTTATAAACTTAATGATTTAAAATTTTAAATTGATATGTGATATTAGATTCTTTTATAGTCTAATAACATTTAATGAATTATTAATTCCGCACCCCAAAACCCCCAACATTATTTTATTTTTTCTTTTAGGTTTAATAAAATTCTATAAATTTAACTTTAACATATAAAAAGACGAATTATATATATATATTTAGATAGTACCGATGATTATTTAGAAACGTTAGCATACAAAATAGATACATAATTCATTATTTACTTTAGAATTAATAATAACAATAATATTAAAGAACAAATATTTTAAACAGAAAATGAAAAATATTACAAATAAATATAATAAGCCAAGTAATTTATTACAGATTTACCTCAACTGTTTTAACCATTTAAGAAATAATATATATTCTGCACGTAAATGAAATCTTTTGCAATAATGATTTAAATTGAGTAATTATTTAAATTTTTTAATATTAATTGTAAAAAATATTATACATAAAATAATTTACTTTTATATTAAAAAGCATTTTCTTTCAAATGTCTACGTCTACTCTTTTCAGAATGTTATTAATTAATTATAAATTTTATTTCTTTTTCTTTAAAGTGAGAAATTGCTAAATTTTATAAAAAAAGTGATAAGTTACTAATTCAAATTATTTTAATTTCCATATATTATAAATACGTAATATTGACTAATTATATACCTCAGTCAACTATCATTATAATAAACTATAAATATATTCATTTAAATAAAATTACCACTTTTATTCGGTATATCTTATTATGATTCGATGTATGAATCCACCTCGTATTTGATTAATTGGGGGAAATTCAGATTTATTTCTATTTCATAATGCATGTAAAATTTAGATCTCCATCCTCATTTGACAGTTCAAGTTTCCCCGCCTGTATCCGTACTTATTTATATATATAAAATTATAAATTCAAAAATTATATTTATAATAAAATAATTTTTATTAGACAATAATAAATTTAAAAATATTTTCTATAGAGATAAGATTATAAATTTTAATATTTAAAAAAAGATTAAATATATATATATATATATATATAAAATTTAAAAATTATAATAATATCACTTGTGAAGCGGGTTCAAGACCACAAACCCATCTCCGTCCGAAATTTTAATTTCGAGTAAAATCCACACTCACAGTCAATCAAAGCGCCGTCCAAATCAAACGAATTTTAGTGGATATCTGCAAGTGCAGATTATATTGACATCTCTGATTATGAATGATGTTTTGAGTGATCTTATAGTCCACAGATTTCGAAAACAATTAAATTAAGTTTTGAAAGAATATATTTTACATTAAAGTTCTACTGCTAATATCTGATGCATCGGTCTCTACCAAATATTTACTTGTTTATTTATATTTTAAATCAAATTGCTAATGTGGATCAAAGGAAAACAGTGATTTTGTCACCTAAACTAAAAAGTGACCCATTATCTTTTTTATTTATAAAAAAGAGACATTCTTTTGATTGAAACAACAGTGACACTGTTTAAAAATAAGCCTTTCTTTTCTCAAAAAAACAAAAGTAGACCATTCTTTATCTTCCATGCAGCTGTTTTTAATGGCAGTCCTAGAAATGTTGAAGATTGAAAAACTGCCAGACTTCACAATTACTGTTAGCTACATGATTTGCTATCTATACATCTTACCTGACTTAAATTGATTTATTCAACTTATCCCTCTCTAATGAATTTTATTTCTGAATGAATTTTAAGTCTGAATTTTCACTAGTTCTGTAAATCGACAACTTAATGATTAACCATTATGTGCATATAGCCAACACACTGGCGGCAGGTAGGATACTCTAACATAGCAAATGATCGACTCCCCAGATATTGAAACCATGGTCCTTGTATACATTTTGTTTTCAATCCAAAACAAATTCAACTTAGCAATCACAAGTCACGATCTCAGTATGATTGCCTATTTATAAATTTAGAATGCCTGTGAAATTGTCTCCACACATCATGCATAACATGTGAATCATGAAAATTCAAATAACGAGGGCAGAAAAAAATAAAGAACTGGAAAAGTTTTTAAAGACAATGTTATAGTTATAAGGATTTAACAATAGTCTAGTAATACAAAATATGGGTGTTGTAACTCTGCTGTTTCTCCAAATGACAACCCATTCAGCAGCAACTGATGATAATTCAAACTTTTTAACATGATTAATAGGGCACATTCAAAAGATTGAAAATTGTACTCCATCAGAAACATGTGATGCACTCCCGCTTATATAAGTAGTATTATCAACCATCTATAGGCAGTTCTCCGCAATTAACGATTCTGCAAGGCTTTCTAGGGATATCCAACCTGCTTGTTTCCTGAGACTCAAGTGTCCTCACAACATCCATTCCATCAATCACATGTCCAAATACAACATGACGATTGTCTAACCAAGGAGTCTACATAAAAAATCACAACATCAAGATCGTATGCAAAAGTAGAAATGCATAAGATTTGAATATTTTAGCAAGTAAATATTTGAGGACTAAATATGTTACTTGGCATTGACAGAAAATCATGAATGTATATATATATAACACATGCATAGTGAGGCTTTCAGATTAAAAAATGTAAATAAACAACCCATCGCTGGTTATTGATTTCAGGCTTAATTAGAAATTTGAATTTTACTTTCATTAAAGCTTATAAATTTTGTAAGTAAAATAATCAAGACAGTATATGTTTCTCACCTTTACAGTGCAAATAAAAAATTGACTACCATTGGTATTAGGACCGGCATTTGCCATGCTCAAAACTCCAGGACCAACATGCTTCACTGCAAGAAAGTATTCAAAATAGAATTTTCAGGAGATTAATAACACTATTGTAAAACCAGGGAGATTAATGACACTATTATGGTCAAGGATAAATTTTTAAAAACAAGCACTATTAAAAATCTAGATATTACTATACAGCAAGCAACAGAGACATACAGTCAAAACTCTCATCTTCAAAACTAGAACCATAGATACTAACTCCACCGGTTCCCTGCAGCCATTAAAACACACACATTTTGAGTGAGAAGAAACATAATCACCCTCAGTGACACAATAACATGAAAGTAAATGAGCAAGTTAACAGATGAACAAATATAACAAAGATTATTCACATATACACTACACAGGCAAACAAAGAAATGCAACAAATCTCACATTTCCCTCAGTGAAGTCCCCTCCTTGAATCATGAATTCTTTGATTATACGATGGAAGGAGGATCCTTTGTAACCATATCCTTTCTCTCCTGCACAGAGATTGAACTCAATCTATAAAATGCTATGTTACACAATTTATTCAAAGTGGTGCACCACTACAAGAACAAAGGTGCACAAAAAAATTGATGGCTTGCCTGTGCACAAAGCACGGAAGTTTTCAACTGTTTTAGGAACATCTTCTCCAAACAAGCCCAAAACAATCCTGCCAACAGATTCACCTCCAACTTCTACATCAAAGAAACATTTGGTAGTCACTTTGGCTTGCAGCTCTTGAACCTAACAGTAATAAAACATGTAAGATAATAAAAGTCTAAACATCTTAATCACAACACAATTGACTATTGAACAATGTCAATAACTTTTTTGATTAACAAAGTAGTCAATAAGATTTTAAACACGAGTTATTAAAATCAACAATCCAGATACTTGATGAAATCCAACAACAACAACAGACTAGCAGTCTAATTATCAAAAATCATTTCAGGTAGGTTTGGTTTAAGAAAACATTTTCAGATTTGTTTTCTGTTTTTCTTATCAGGAAAACCCCAAGTTCCACATTGAAATGAAATAAGGCCCGAAAATAGTTTATCAAAAGTGGAACCTTTCGCATTAAGAACCGGTTTTGTAAGGATAAGAAATACCTAATATAAAAATCTAAATATGGTACAAGAGCTTGTCCATTCAGGCTACACACCAAAGTGCCAGCGTTCATAAAAAATGACACTCTCACCAAACAAGTTGGTTTTACAACAATTAAATTAAACCTAATATTCCTTAATAATTATCTCTTTTGCTTTTATTTCATTTAACACTTCATTCCCACTTTGTTTCGAGTTTCAAAAATGAAATTGTTATGGAAATGGCCAAAATATTGTTATTATCACCCATGTCATATCCTTCAATTTCTCATACAAACATCGACAATAATTCTGCAAAAAAAAAAAAAAAATCCCAAATTTTGAAACTTACATTTTCGGCAGCAGCTTCACAAGTGAGTTTACTGAATCTAATTGACCTTGCACCAGATTGTTGCATTGGTGAAAACCTCAAGGCACAATTTGATGTTAATGAGAATGATTTAGTGTAACTAATCTTTGATAGGGTACATGACCTTCGAACCATAGAGACATCTTGGCTAAAATTACCCTGAAAAAGAAAAAAGCACTATTAATAATAATAATAAACACAGAGAATTGGAACATTTAAAAACGAAAAGATCGAATGCAGAAAAAAGAGTAGAAGAGATAAAGAGAGTAACCTTGAGAAGAGAAAGAGATGGAAGTGAGTGGTTTTGACATTGAAGCAATTGATTTGAGAATGAGAATGAGAATGAAGATGATGCCATGGTTGAGTTGAGTCACTGAAACAACAAATGCCTTTATCTACCTCTCTTCAATTTTATTTTATTTAATTTTAATTTAATTATGAAGAAACACCCAAAAAGTCACTATAAAGCGTTATAGAGAAAATAAAAACTCTCACATTGGTTTCTCAGTCACACCTTTGCCATTGCGAATTTTATTTTATTTTATTTTTATTTTGATGGGAAAAATAAAATACCCATTACCCTGCGGCTACATTTATGTTTTCGTGGGAAACACATCAAATTAATCTCGTGGAGATCAATCGTGTTTATTTTTGGGACACTCTAATTAATATTTTTTTTTTCTCTCTTCAAATAAGTTATAAAATGAGAATTAGGACACTCTTATATTTGAGAAAAAGAATAAGTGTTTTTATTGTTAAAAAGTTTAAAAAGAAATAAAATTTTGGAAATTTTACTATTATCATTTCAAATTTTAAAACGTAATTTTCTCTTATGAAAATAATTATATTTAAGATGTTTGATATTAAATATAAATATTTTTTATAAAAATTTAAATTTAAATTTCAATCGTATAAATCTAATTTCTTCCATTAAACTCAATTTTTATTGCTTAAAAAAATAGACTTTTATATATAAAATTATATTTCTAATCAATTTTTTTTAAAAATACGTGTTAGTATGAGTATTAAAATCCACCAAATAGGTTAATTAATTTCAAAACTCGCATAATAAATAAGTATCAATTAATAAAGTAATTTATTATATATATTAAATCTTAAATTTCAACTGTATGTATCTTTTAACTCTTTTTATTAAGGTTTTTGATATTTTTGTATACATTTCAAAAGTAAAGATCTCGATCTCCTTTAAATGAGGTAACATTAACAACCATTTTGATCTCTTTCTATTAAGAAACTACAAATAAATCTTCTTTTGTTTATTTCGTGGGTCGCCTTAGTCTCGATTATTAACCAAGTTTTGGTAATTTTGTATCATATGCTAGCGTGTGACAATTTATTCCACCATTGATATTGATGTTATATGCGTGTGAGAGAAATACAAATATTATTTAAATATATATGTTTGGGCTGACATAGACATTACACGTAGAAATACAAACATTATACTACCAAAGTTGGTAGGTAGGCTTCATTGCAAATACTAAAATATATTGCTGAGCCACAACCAGTTGGAATAATTCCTTAGAAGAAATTAACAGAAGGTGTTACATATTAAATTGAAAAGATAAAAATAGAATAGAAGAATGCACAATTGATAGATATTATGATATGATATCATAATTGATGTGTTCAGAACTGAACGTTACTTTGGTAACTGGTAAGACTGGCCAAATCTCCAATTGGAAGGTGCTACGTTTATAGCTGTTCGAATCTTCCCATTGGTGAGTTGAACTCTAAAGGATAAACTCTGACCATTGAGATAACTTAGGCTCTGCCAATTAGCACCCCAATTCCTTGACATTGATTCCCACTTATTCATTTTTGACCCTTTGATCCAAACTTTCGATATTTCTCCTCCTCCACCTACGTTGCTTATAAGCACTAGCTCAAAATAATCTCTTCCATTTATGGTAAATCTCATTTTTCCACTTCTTTTGCACCCAACTCTGCATATATACCACAAAACTGCGCTTAATACATATAATATTTATATGTATCAATTTAATTTTTATGCGTAATCTTTGAAAATGTTAACCTATAATTACTTTAAAAATCATATATAAAATGATTTGTCATTGATCAAGAGTATATTTTTTTAGGATCATGCATCAAAATTATAACAATTGTTAATAATTAGTTGTCCCATCAGTCATATGTTCAACAACAATTCAATTCTTGATATCAGATCTCAATTGTTAAGTTGTACAAATTGATTTAATAGTTGAAATTTTATTAGTAAAATGGTATATAAGTCAATTTGAGTTGTATTTAGTGAAAATTAATATTCAAACTATGACGGCGATTTCGGTTTAGATCCGAAAAGTAAACCGCCATATACAACATTAAATCAATTTGGTTAAAATGTTTAATTTCAATTTAGTTTATCCAATTTTTTTTTATTTTAAATCTTTTTAAAATCATATTCTTAATAAAAGAATTAGTTTAGCATATTTTTTCCTAAATCATAATATTATATATTTTCACTATTGTTATACATACAATAAATTTCATCATAAAATACTGGCACACATGAATATAACTAAAGTTGTAGGGTCTAACAAAACCATAAAATATTTAAAGATATCAAAGTGTAAGATGCTAAAATAATAATTAAAAAAAAAATAAAAATAGTCGACCTATAGTTAAGCATTCTAAAATCTAAAGTTTAACAAAAATAAAAAATTATTAACAAAAGTTATTGGAGAAACCGAGTCTTTTGATTTTACTCAGATTATATCCGATTTTTATCTAATATCCGATTTAATTAACCGGTTTTCTTGTTTTAAAAACCAAATTCACCCATCCCAAAGTGTTATTCTAAGTCGATCTAGATCCATTTTACCGGTTTAATCATTTTTACTTAATCTATGAACATGTTTATTCTACATTTCCAACTATATTTTTTGTATAGGTAGGAGTCATGTATCAAATTCCTAACTACTTATTTAAGGTGTATGAGTCTGTTACTACTCAGAGAAGGAAGACATAGTTATTTAAAGTTGTTTAAAGTATTTTGGGTAGTTGATATTAAACAAATGAAGGGATTGAAAATTAACATGGCGTGGATTAACAGCAAAACATACCTCCTGTACAAAATGGGAACAATTCCAGCTCTATACTTGGCTATAGTCTCAAATGCAGGTTGAGACATGTCAAAATGTGGTCTTGGGGGATTACACCAACCACCATTGTCATTAGGGAGTGCATAGTTTGGTGGACAAAAGTTTGTGGCAGTAATAGTGATGGAAGTGCCCTTAAGACACCATTGAGGAACTTGCCTTGCATCACAAACAATCTGATAGCAACCACCACATGACTTTCCATCATTGAACAAAACAGTACTCAATGCTGCTGTTTTTATTCCATATCCATCTGTGTTCAGATTTCCATACCCACATGCACCCCCTACAAGATAATTCAAACCAACTTATATACTTACCATAGTTTCATTATGACTTAAATATATTAATGTCTATTTTTTGTTTGCAATTTTTATATATATATATATATATTTTCAAAATATTTGCATAAAAATGTCAAGTAAGAGTTCGCATTTTCAAGATAAAACCATTCTAAAGAAATTTTAAAAATAGAAACAAAATGCTTTTAGATGAAATGCGACCTGATATACAAATAAAAAGTTACCCATTGTTCCTGAGGCATCACTTCCACCATAGAAAGTTGCATGAGCTTGTAGCCAAACAGCAGATTCTACTCTGAGTTCTGTAGTAACTAAATTCATTAACAATATAATAAGAACACATATAATGAACTTTTCCATCTTCGATCTTTCTCACTGACAAATTAAAGAAGGAAATGCTTGATTTTTGGTGCTAAAGATGGCAGGCTCTCTTGATAATTTATAGGTGCACTACTTTGGGGCTTTTAGCCCATAGAAATTGAAACAACTAATTGAAATTCAATAAACTATTCGGAAAAATAAATGTTGACCAACAATTTCAATAACACATGCATTTTGAAAATAAGCAAGGCCGGTTTCTCTTATTGAATTTAATTACTTTTTTTTACATAAGAATAAAAGTTAGATTAATTAGGATAGCTACACCTTCACGTAAGATCACATAGAATTAATGAAATTTATGTTTAATTTATCAACAAGAAAGTTTTGATTTGTTGTCAACCAGCAGAGTAGCCAATCATTTTCATTTCTGTCAAATGAAATTGTAAATGAAATTGTAAATTTATTCTTTTATTAACGAGACTCTAATAAATTATAGATTTAATCGCAGTTTTATCAAATTACAAAATCAATCTATCTATTTTAAATAACATGATATAAGATACGACGAAGTAGAATTGTTAATATCTATGAAATCATAATAAAATTATTTAAAAATTTAACTTTCGACTTCAAAAAAATTTCATTTTAACAATTTAATTAATAACATATGAATAATTAATATATATTTAGATGATTATATATTATATCATGAAATTATAAATTACATTATTTAAAATATAAAAAAATAATCAAAATTATAGATTTTTAAATAAATAAATTAATTACGTAAATTGATAAAAAAATATTAAGATATTAATTCTAAATTATATTTAATGATTAAAAATAAATAAAATATTAAATTGCCCATTTGATCGTCCGTAGGATCCGTGGTACGTTAGTGGTGCTATCAGTACAACATGTATTTGATTATATATTGATTGATTGATATTAGATAAATAGTTAAAATTATATGCTATTTGAATGATAGGCTATCAAACAAACCGATAGAAGGTTTACTGATCGATCCGTACTTTAAATAGTTTTATATTATTTGTATGAGAAGTCAATTCGTACAACCAAGATAAAGACATAAATATTTGATTTAATGGTAGTAGTAACATGCAACTACCTAACTTGCATTGACATTAGCTAGATTGTTCATCAAGAAATACATTATCCATATATAGGAATCTTTTTTAAGCTCTCACACAAGTGTTAGCAGCTATGTCATTGTCTACGAATCGATTGGTGCACGTTAGAAAGTCAGATCAAAATGATGAATTGAAATGCCATGTATTGTGCCATGACTTATGGAAACTTCACACACATGGCACATGGCACATGGCACATGGATGATGTCATGTTCTGCCATGTATAATAACTAGGAACTGCATATCCTCCATTTACATGATTTCTTAAATTGTTTTTCCAATAGGTTAACATACTATTGTTTATGATTAAATGTAGACATATAAGTTAAATGTATGTATCTGATATAAAATATTTTATCTTCCTGTCTTGATGAATGAGTGATACCTCAAAGGAGGACTAAGAGTTTTATGCAACAATTTGTTGTTGTAAGATGAAGATTGAGAAGTACGAGATATTGTTGTAATTTAAACTTTATTATTAATATTTAAATATTATTAATATTTAAATACAACTTGTATTCTGTAAATATTAATGCATTCATCTAATAAAAATAAACTATAATTAATATATATATATATATATATAATAAAAGACGTAGACATAAATATTTTGTATTTTTATTTGTAATTTTGTTCTCTTTATTCTTTTAAGATCACATTGCAGTTCTAACAATTGTATATATATAAAATAGTCGATATAATAATGATAAAATAGTCTAACGGATGAAAATAATCATAGTGATTTCTCATTAAATATTAATTGAGTCGTCAAACCATATAACAATTGATTTAAAATAAAATTTGATACAAATCCATGAATTAGTTACAAGGGGTTAATTGAAATTGTCTATAATATTTGACATTAGTTTTGCTAAATTGGTTAGTATGCAATTTTATAAATAATTAGAAAGTCTAAAGATCTTCCATTAGAATAATATAAATACCCAGTTCAAATGAAAAAGATTTGCAAACATATCAACTGAAAGTAATAGGACCCATGACAAAACAAATGTTACATAAATCTTAAACCTTACAAAATGTAAAATTTTAGATGAAAGGAACGCAACAAATTTGTGTGCCAAAAGAATGGTGTGCATTTACCAACAAAATGCTCATTTCATCCATTTAATTAGATGTTTCTTGATTTTATATACATGTTAGTATGTGGATCCTCAACAGAAATTGCATGGTGTATCAAGCTGCAGAGCAGTTAGATTTAGAGAGATAACAGATCTACAATGTATTTCTCTGCGTGGCCGCTACAGATGATCTAAATTCACTGCAACATCACGTTTTCTTAAACCCTAGTTTAATTTTATATTTGACCAGTGGTGTATTAATATTTGATCACATAAAAAGGAAGTTGGATGAGAAGGCATGAGGGTTAGTAGCTATAGTAGCTTCTTAATATTTTATCAACAATTGTAGTAGTAGCTACAGTAGTTTCTTATGCAAGTCAAGCAATTTGGTTGTGAACTATTCTTGAAAAACTCCAATTCAAGCAACTGGAAGCTGCCAACAGCAATAAAGCTCTCCAAAAATCTTGTTCAACATGGAAAAAGTAAGCATATAAATCTAAAGAACCATTAAGGGATCTTTAAATATGAAGTAGTTAATCATGTTTTTGTGCAAATGTGAAGAACATGAAGTTGATATGAAAATGGAACATAACACACACTCCCATTGTGTAAACCACAGTGACACATGATTTTATTCTTCCACTGATGGTTATATATCTCTTATTTGAAATGTAACATTCAATTAGATAAATAATGTCTAACAAATTATTGACCATTTTGGCCTATAATAACATCAATATCAATAAAAAATAATGTTTTAAAAGAATTTTATTGTCGGGACAATGATGTAGCTCTCTCTGTTGAATGAGCTAACAAAAAATGTTCTGACAAACAGAATGTGTCCTTCATTGACTTTCCTGATTGAAGATTCAAAATTTGATAACTGAGCCCTTATTTCAGGTAACAGTTATTCAGAGCAAAAGTTTGAAGCTTGTATATAGTATATCACATCATTTGTGTCTTCTTTTCTGTGTTTTCCCATCTTCTATTCATAACCATCCACCATTAAATTAAATGATTGTGCCATTATTTATTACTGAGTTTTTTAACACCACCGTGATTCCTGATCGAATATAAAACCCCTCTGAGGGTCTGTCAGCCTCTTGCACATTCTACACCCCAAGTACAATTGTCATTGATTAATTTGATTTCAGAGAAGTGTAATGAATTAAAATAATTAATAAAGAGCTATTTTTCTTTTTCTTTTCATATGATGGAATTTCATAGTACACATGTGACACTCACATTGTTAATCTATCGCATAATTGCATTTTTTTTTTATTACTAGAAAAAGAGATGGACGGAGAAAGTAGAGAACATAGATAACTAAGTTAATACTTACTTCTTTGTTTGCAATTATTACATTGTTTCCAATTCTTGCATTTTTGTCAATTATACAGTTCCTGCATACGACATTTGAGTCATGATATATAGACTAACATGTATACCAAATCTATAAAAAAAAGACACAACAGGAGAGAAAGAAACAGTGGTAAATCCAACATAGAATATCATAAGGATCCTTCTTATTGTTTTCATCATTACTTAAGCATGCGCATTGAAGGGGCATCGATTCAGTGATTAGTATAACTATGAACCATGTAACATGTAATGTTACTGAGTCATACATGGTTTTGTATAATGTGAAATTATGACAAAGCATTTTCAGTTTTTCAGGATTCTTACATGATTTTTGTATTCCTGCCTATGCCTATAGGAACATTTCCCGCTGCTAAAAGAGCCGCTATTTCAGCCTCGGTTTGGTAATAGTCAGCTCCCATCATCATGGTATCCTGTAAAGTGATTGTAGATGTGATAATAGCATCACTTCATGTTGGTCGTGTTTAGAGAAAGAATAAAGGAAATAAAATATGAGGACAACATTGGACAAGGCGAACATTTCGCTTCAGATAAAATATTGTTATAAAGAGTTATTTCGCAATCTCCATTCGAAAAAGGTAAGTTATATACCTTGAGCTGCACTCCAGAATCAAATCTCGATCGAATTCCCACAATGGAATGTTCAACCCTACACTCTCTTAAAAAGCAACCATCTGAAATCAAAGAATTAATCACCTACAATTGATGTTATAGACACTCTCATTAGGCCCCATTAGAATCATAGAAGGTTGGTTATTTATGGACTAAACTTTTTCAGTTCTACCTGACATTTCTCCATTTTTGTCGGGGGTAGGAACCGAGGACATGTAAAAATAGGCTTTGACTGATCATATAACTGAAATTTCGGCGGCTTCAACATGGAAGAACAATAAATTGCAACTTGTATAAACTCATTAAGTGACAACTTGTAACTTTTGAATACTAAAAGATTTACCTTGTCCATAAGAGCCAAGTTTGCATCAAAGAAAGATTTTATAGTCCCAATATCTTCCCAATAACCACTAAAAAGACATGCCTGTGATGAAATAGAAGGGCCAACCTTGATTGTTTACTATAAAAACAGAATATGATAAAACTTCAATGCATTAATCAAAAGCTAATTTGACGGAATATTTGACAAAATACTTCTGCGAAAACAACTGGTATAACTCGAGTAGGTTTTACTTCAGGCAAACTACCTGGACTTTAAAATCTTTTGTAGCCATTGGAATGACCTCAGATCCAAAATCATTTGCATTAGGATAATAGTTCCTGAAAATTTATTACCAAAGATAACGGAAAATCACATCCGATTAATCTGAGTTGAACTTTGAAAATAGTCATATGTTCATACAAAGCTTTCTATGTTTGACGGTATAATTCAACTTAAAGATAATTTAAACACAGAATCTTAATTACCTGAGAAGTTTGAGAAGCACATCTAATTTAAACACATATATACCCATTGATGCAATATATGGAGATTTTCTTGCTTCCTGAGCTGATAAGCCAAAAACACTTGTATCGACACGCTATATGAACAAGTATAGCAATCAAATATAGGTGATTTCAGTTTGAAAACTGAAGTTATTATAGTTTGTTATATCACAATATTTTAACAGGAAACTGGAAGAGTAAGAACCATAGATCTTAATAATTCTCCCTTCGGTTTTTCCATGAACTGGCGTATCTGTCCTTTTTCATCAACATTCACTAATCCAAAATCAGAGGCACGGCTACGGTAAAAAAGAAGAAAATGTAAACATTTCAGAAACCGAATGTGTAAATGGTCTTAAAGGAAACTTTACTTAGAATACCTGTCATCCACCGGTAGACAAGATACAGATATATCAGCACATGAATTAATGTGTTTCTGAAGATGTAAGAAAAGGTGTCATTTGAAACATTAACAGTGAAAGTGAATCAGAAAAGCTAATCATAATTAACAGTTAATAATACCGACCTGCACAAGTTCCATGTAATCCATTCGATAGAGCTGATCACCACACAATATCAGAATATTCTCTATGTTTTTATGCTCAGCATCCTACTCAAGTTTCAGAAGCTTATTCAGTTTTGTAAATGTAAGAATGGATCAAATCTCTTGCAACTTAAATCTTAAACAGTTACTAATTATGGCATACCTCAAGCAACCAAAGGAATCGTCTTACAGCATCGGCAGTACCCTGAAACCACTTATTTCCCGATTCACCGAGTGTTTGATTTGCTGCCAATACCTACCATAACAAACTTCTTGTCTGTGAACACAAATTCGAATTGGTAGAATTAGCAGGATTAGAAGCTTTTTCACAATTCAAACAAAACAAAGTGTACCTCAATAAAACTACCACCACAATTGATGCCACGTCCGAAACTATATGTTCGAGCAATGTGGCGGTTAAGGGACCGAGAATTGAACTGTGTAAGGACGTAAATTTTATCAATTCCACTGTTAATACAATTACTCATTGGTATGTCCACAAGCCTATAACATCCTCCAAATGGCACCTAAGCATCACATAAAAAGACACACAGAGATTAGTGAATTCAAGCCTAGTTCTGAAAGAACTTAACAAAACGCAGTGATTAATGAATTCAATGGTTTATTACAGCTGGTTTAGCCCGTTTTTGAGTAAGGGGGAATAGACGAGTTCCAGCTCCACCACCTAAAATGATCGATGCAACAGTCTTTGGGTTGGCTTCTAGCCCAGCAAGTATTGGTGATTGTAGGGCCTGAAAATGCAACATTATCTAGGAAATTTCACATTCAATATATAAGTCCTCCTATCCTGGTTAAAAAAGAACATAATTGTAATGGATTTCAATGATCATGAATACTTTTTTGAATAAATCATTAGTGATCAAGTTCAATCTAAACTAAGAATACGAAAAATGAGTCTTAGGCTTTTAGTGGATCATAAAACATAGCACTGTCAAATAACTAAGACATCATTCAAGACGTGGAATGAAAGCGAATTTACCATAAAATCATTTGCAACATCCGCGAGAGTAGAAGTAGCCAAAAATCTTTTAGTTGTGTTTCTGTGTGTAACACTTGAGAATTTAGCTGAAGGAAAACCAAATGCTGCATTATTCTTTGAATGCAGCAAGTTCACCTTTTTACCAGAGAATGAGGAAAACAGAATCCTGTCACAGTGGAAGGATGGTTTCTTTGAACCTAGTAACATGGCAATTCCGTGTAAATCACTCGACATCATCATTTCTATAATTTCTATGCTATGACGGTTATTGTCTTCAATTATTCTTTCAAAAACACAAGTTATTATTTAAAGCCTAAAAATTTATTAGTACAAGATAGTGTTACTTCTAACTTAACAAGATTATGTAAGATATTAAAAACAAAAAAAAAAAAACACTATAACACCAAAGCAAATCAGAACATTTGGTGTCCAACCATGCAATAGATCATAAAAGGCAGGGAACATATGTAAATGAAATTAAGAAACATCACAAGACCCTTCAATTAAAGCAATGCACAAGAGAAGAGAATAAAGCAGCAGAATAATTTGTGATGTTTGAGTTGTTTATTGTGTTTCCCCCATGTGTTTTATTATTGTGATTTAAAAGAATTAATTAAAGCAAAGTGGAGGGATTTCCTCAAAGTAGAGCAAGGAATGGCTCAATAAATAACACAAAACTAACTCTTCAAGAGACAATCTCTTACACAATACAAACCGAGCTGTAAGTTTTCTAAAGATTCTCAGCAGCTTACACTACACTTAAAGCTGAAACGCATCTTTATTCCTAAATGCATGTTGTTTCCCTCCTCTTTTGAGGTTTTGGTCTAATTAATTGAAGTAATTAACGATTAATTAAAGCCTCATGCTTTTTTGGTTGCCTAAGGTATCCTTTAACCAGAAATTAGAGATTAATCATTCGAGGTACAAAGATTCATTTAGAGACTGACTTCTCCCAATAAATATTCTTTCATATGCACTGAAAAAGATCGAACCCACTACCTTAAAAAACTCGATTATATATTAACTGTGTTGGTAGCCTCATACTTTTAAAAATCAACCAAATAGACACTTAGGACTTTCTTTTACCATCATTACAATCATCATAGTAATAATAAGTTGTTATTAGTTAGTAGTTACCATGAATCCAGTTCCTCAGTCTCTTGCTGGTTAGAGGAAGATTTCATCACAGCCATTATGATCAATCCCCAAAGCTTTTCTGATAACCAAGCAAAATATACCCATATTGTTCTGGATAAACGTACTCCCTCCTTCGCTTAGTATAAAACTCTAACAATATTTACGATATTAAGCAAAGTAGTTGTAACATTAATTTTGTCAAAAATGTATTCTTTTCTATAATTATCTTTAGAATTATTGATTTTATAAGAGAAAAAAAATTACACATGATACATTTTTATAAAGAAATTAATGATAATGTATATGCATTTTATAAATGGTTTTATAACGAAGAAATCTAAAAAAAAGTGTGACGGAGTGAAAATATATATATATATATATATATATATATATATGCAAATAATTTGCTCCAAAGATTCTTCTCACGACAGAATGTGCATGTAGTTTAGTACCTTTTAGCAGGAATGCATAATAATAATAATAATATAATATACTAGGATAGTCCTGTCGTTGCCAAGAGAAAAAAGAAACGTGAAGTTACTGATTTCCACTTCGTACAGTCCTCTATTTTACATCACCCTTTACACCTCTTCACTGATTCTTAGAGGTGTCCTTTGTCAACGGGTTGTTGGAGAAAAACGAATTTTTAATAAAAACAAAATATAATTTTTTAAAAAGAATCTGTTTTTTGTTTTTAATGATTCATTTTTACACTCTTTGATCATTTTCTAGAAGTTATTATTCATTTTATTTAAAATAAAATGAAATTTATAAATTCTTGTTTATCTTTCAAAATTGATCACCGTGTTTGACAATAAAAGATTTCGCAACAACTTTCTCGCAAAGAAAGTGAATGTCAAGCTCCAAGTGTTAGGTGTAAACATACATGATTCAATTATGAGACAATAATATGACATTCAAATTGTCACACAACAAAACAGGAGTAAAACTAGGAACCTTAAACTCGAAGAGAAGAGATTGAAGCCAAAGAATTTCTGAAATGGCAAGAGTCATTCCTCTATACTCTGCCTCTACTAAGGATTGAGCCACTACATGATGTTTTTGCAGCTCCAAAAAACAAGATTAGTACGAAGGTAAATGCATGAGAACGTGGTCGTCTAGGCCGCTGACCTAGTTTGAATCATTGTATGCTTGAATGAGAAGTCAATTGGTTAGGGCAGATTGAAGAAGAAATGGCGAAGAATACACTTCATGACTTGCAATGGGACTCAACTATTGGCAAGAAATTAATAAACCTTGTTTACACTACAGGCAATTTCGGTGTGAGTGTTGTATATTGCAAGGCACCAACAATTGAGCGATAAAGTAAAGCCTCGGGCAAGAAATTAGAGTCAAGCTTGCTGAGTTTAGAGCTACTCACCATGGAAGTGAAATGCCTCGATAATCTGCCATATTGGTCTTGTGCATAAGGTCACGAATATACTAGGACTATGTAAGAAGCATACAACCATTCTTCAAATACTTCACCTCTATGTCAAGGAAGCAGTCTAGCCGACCTAAGTGTTCGAGAGAAATCTGGTCATTGAGTTGAGAGATTAACGTAGAGATAAGAGAATAAGATAATCCAGTTAAAAGGATAACATCCATCGAGAGAAACTATAATAAGGCAAGAGTCAGACTCGTATCAGATCTTGAATGCCTATTTCAGGCCATAAAGATGAAGCCTGGACACAATCAGTTTGTCAAATGATTCAAAGCCAAGAGGTTGAAGCATGTATAGCTCTTCATGGAGAAATGATAATAAACTTTGATAAATAATTGCACAACTAAAAAAATTAATATGATAAATGATAATTATATAATATTTAGTCTCCTTAAATTTGTATCCAATGCCCCAAATTTCTTAAACACAGCCGTGCTCGCATGTACACACTTCCCATCAAATTGCTATTGCTAACCTTACTTTAACTCTATTTTTTGACTGAGGCTTACTAGAACATGTACACATCTATAATCTGATAGGATGATTCTGCCATTTGTCATTCTCGGAAAGTATAATAAGCCAAGAGAAAACTAACTACTTCAATAACATGATAGAATTTGAGTCAAATAATAATCTAAGGTTCTTGCGGGCATTAATGAAACTTGTTTATTGAAGAGATATTAACTTTCCTCCCTCCCTTCACTAGAGTGATAACACTTCCCCATTGCACTCCTGTATGTTGTGAAGGACTCCTTTCCATCCTTCAAAAAACTTCCAAACAACCACTGAAATAAGAATACAATCAGTTGAAGATATATATCATCCCTTAGCTGTGTAACCTAATGCCTAACAGTTCTCCCAGTGATTACTTTTGCCAACCAACGGCTAGACTTCAGTTTGGCAATCAGGAATAACACCTTTGAATTTTTTATACTATACACATGCCTGGTATTAGAGCCAGCTTCTGAAGACATACAATGCTAGATAGAAGCTGACTACAAAATGCTGCTCTTCTTGAGATAGCAGTTTGCAAAGTTGCAAGTATGCTACCCTTTAGGAGCTGTGTGCAAAATAAGACATTCTGCAGCATGGGGAAAAGAGGCTATAGATGGACAAACTGTGACAGCAAATGCCAATTGTACATCAGCATGATAAAAAGCATTGGCATACTATTTTTCAATTCTTAGATTGTTACATAGATGATCAAGCTCTGGTCTGGCATCCATCCATGCAGCAAATTCTGTATCTGCAGGAGAGATGCAATAGAGATACGATCTGAATGTGATAAGGAAAAAGTAGCGCCTGCAGGAAAACAAAATGATTACAAAAACAAATAGTCAATATGCATGTTCAAACAAATAGTCAATATGCATGTTCATACATATAAATTTCTGTGGGTGAGGCAAGTAAATGTACCTCAAAGCCTTGATACCCATGTCCATTAGATATGCACGCTCCTCATCATCGTCATCAGTAAACTTCTCAAATTCTCTTTTGTAATAAAGAATATCATCTCGTATATGTCCTGCTCCTGCACATCTATTTTAAAAAAATAGAAAATTCAGTGCCTTCAACAAAAAGCCAATAACTAGCATATTAAGCTAAGTTACCAGATCAAACTTCCCTGGTGGGGTAAATGATGCTAAAGCTATTTAATAACCACAAAAATGATGACATTATATATTTGCAAAGAAAAGGTAAATTGAACAAGTGAAAGTCCCCCCTTCAACCCAGAAAGGAAAAGACATGGAAATACCATGTTTCTAACAAAATACATTCTTCATCATAGAGAACCTAATTAATAAATCCACTCTAATGTTGGTTGAACACATTTTCTTACAGGCAATAAAATATGGTTAATAAAGCTCTAATCAAACTTTTTTTATAACCTTTCAATGACAATGTCAACATCTGCTTTGCTTTGGGGACCATGTACGAGGACTCTTGTAAGGTTCAAAATGTCACGATAGTCGCCCATCCTAAGTGCCGTTTCATTAGAAGCTCGAGAATGTGAATTCTCTTTAGTCATCGGATACGTATCAGGACCAAATGATGGCTGCAGGACTGTGAATGCAAAGTTTGCCTCTGCACCAAGTCTAATACAGATGATGGCCATTGCGTATGCGACTCCACCAAAACCTGTGTGCGATACAAAGAGGTAACTCCCCGCAGAGCTACAATAAAGCAAGAGTTTAGAAGTACATTGTAATATTTAAATGAAGAATAATTAAAAGATTAACATATTGAGTTTGCAGTTTCTAGATGGTATATGCACAACATGCAGATGTGCAGGGAACATATACAGAACAATGCTACTATTGCATGCACTGCAATTAAAACATCAGATATTGCCCACTACAAGACAAACCATGACAAAAATCCCTAGACTGCATTTTGGAGACAAAGCAAGGCAGCCAAATTGTCAACAACTATAGGTTGTTGACAATTCTATGATATGATGGTTAATAATTCTATGATTCTATGTACATACTGTTTAGAATGGTGTAATCAGTGCAACATAAAAAATGTTGGCAAACTTTAGAAGACCCTTATACTGCCAAGTAGGGACACTTACTCATCTTGACAGTACTGTATCGCATCGACATCGGAGGCCAAAGCATCTCTCTCTCTTGTTAAGGGTATCCTCCGATAGAAAATATCATATCCATCATCTTTTAGAAGAGAATAAACTTCTGCCGGTGTCTTTACATCGTCTGCCTGAATGTTTTCCCAGTATCCAACCACAGCAGACTGATTTGTTGAGGGATCATATTCTTCACGGTGTAGTAACATTCTCCCACCAGACTGTCTAATCTCGGCCAGTATGTCTTCCTTCAGCCGTGCTTCCAAGTGTTCAACCTGCATTGCATTTACCATCAGTTGTGCAACACAATTACTTTTGCAATATGTTCTAGTTCTAATAGACAAACTATATTACAAGATGACTCACCACAGGACCGGTGATTCCAACGTGCTTGAGTGTATCCACAGGTTTGTTTAATTCCCTAAGGACAAAGGGAACACAATTGATATAAACAACCGCTTCTTCTCTTACGTCGGTCAATATAACTTTCCGCGCAGTGAATGCAGATTTAGACTTAGAATCCAAATACTTTAGCATCTCCTTGGCCCCAGAGATTGTTGGAGTTGCCATGCAATATACAGGGTATTCATCAACCTGAAAAAAATCGAGATTCTCACACTCATCATACCACATATATATCAATTGATAATAACATGAAAATTGATAATTGAAGCTGCTGTAAGAAAATCCATTTTATATTTGATGTTTTTTATTATTTTCAGGTTCAATAGTAATTTTATATATTTGTTCAACATACTTAATTGTCAAATCATGATGCAATTTCATAAGAAACACTCATTTTAAAATTGAAATTATCGGTATCATATAATATGAACCATAGGATGGTAATATTTTTCAAAATATAAATATATGCTAAAATGATCTGTATTTCAAATATTGAATGCGTGGAAGCAATACAGACTAAAGTAAATTATCAACTAATGTAAAACAGTGCAATGTACTTGTAAAATTACAAGATAACAAACTGATCAGATGAGCGTCTAGCTCCACACCAGACAACAATTTGTTTCCATATAAACTTGCACCACAAAGCATATTAAAGGTGCTTATTCTACCTACACTTGGATGATCCGGTCGGTTCCCACTGAACGTGTGACCCTACCATATGGCATCACACATTTGATGATAGTTAGTTGTTTTACCAATACTTTCATACATAAACATACCTTGTAAACATGAGGTGCACCATGTATTTGTATATGATTGGAAGTTCTCTGTCCAGGAAAGAAATACATTTTAAGTATGGAGCCCTTCCCCAAAACAGAACCATTTCTGGCCTTGACAGTAGCCTCCATCACTGCATCTCCATGCTGAGACTCTTGTGATTCTCTCAACTCCTCCTACAATTTAAATTGGCATTATTGAAGCGATCCTACTTTGAATTGTGGAAAAGTAATCATTTGAGTAGAAAATATTTACAGGGACAGTGAAAAATCTCCCGGGTCTTAATCTGATGCTCCATTTCATAGCCTGTACTTCTGGCCTCTGATGCAACCAAACCTTAAATGTCAATCTGGATTCTCCTTGACAACAAAACCCATCAAATGCTTCACTCCCAAGATATGCTGCAAAAGCAATTAGGCGGAAGTACCGCTCCAAGTACTCGGCACCACGATTTAAAGCCACCCTCCTTACCCTAGGCTCAACATGCTGTTGATTGAATACTTTTCTATATTGTAGGAGAGCTTGACGAATGTTTTGAAGTGCAGAACATCTATCAATAACGGCATCTAAGGCCTCTCGGCATTCAACACCATTATCAAATAATGTGGTTATCTTCCATAACAAGAGAATGTCATTTATACCAAAAACACGATTTTGTTTCTCATCTATCCCCATTTGCGAAGTATTGGAGGTCAATGCAGCGACACAATCCCCAGTTTCATCTCCACTTGAAGAATCACCATTTGATTCTTCTTGGGCCGTATCATCACTCCATATTTTAATGGGCCTACCAAAATCAATGCGAAGTTTCACAAGGCATGCTATGACAGTACCAGTTGTAGTTCTGCCCCTACCCATCTATTATATCAATGAGATATTAGCAGCTAGAAATGAAAAGGACAAAAAGACCAGAAGAACAAGTGGATGAACTTAAATGAAGGCATTCAAAAAGAATAAAGCATAAGAGATAAAAGATAAAGAAATTACCTGACAATTGAAAACAAAAGTAGTATCCTTTGCAGCAGAAGCAATATTAATTGCCAAAGTATCAAAGTCAGAACTTTTAGGAGCTTTTCCATCAGTGATGGGTACACGTGCATACTTAACGGGAAACCCATCAGCTTCCAGGCTTTTGAAAACTTCAAGTGGGGTTTGAACCACATTAGAGGTAACATGCTCCCAAGCATCAAATATATGTCCATCATCTGTTTCATGAATAACCATTATGGCACTGCTATATTGTTTAGCTTCCCTCAAAATGTCTTCTTTTAATCGAGCTTCCATTTTCTCCACTCTTTCACGGTCAATACCCTGAAAGAACAAATTACAGCTTCCAATTCACAAATAAAAGGGGGTCGAAATGCCAAATTAATATGAAATTCAAAGCGGTATCTAATGACATCTTAATTTCAACCCATTAGACAATTAAGCACTAGTTTATCATGTATATACTAACAAATCCCGAGCTGCATGACAGAGTTAGGGGCTTGACAGTATTCAGCAAGCAGGTGGATTATGAGTTTGTGTCATTTCATGTATTAGTTATACCTGAGAAAATAGACACATTTTTGTTCTATTAGATGATCCCACTACTATAATGACATATCAGTCCAAGAAGAATCAACTCAATGGTAAGAGTTTGGTCTTATAACCTCAAGAGACGGAGTTCAAATCCCTCGAAGACAGTAGTAAAATGGCCACTGGTGCCACTTTAATTAATAATAACTATCCTTTCCCCAAAAAAAATTTAAAAAAAAAAAACTATAATGACACGACACATTTTGTGGAAAGAGCTAAAATAAAGACTCAATCAGTAAACAAAGAAAATAGTAAATACCCTTCATTTTTCACACTTCTCAACTAGATATAATCCTTCTCAATTAGACTGCTACATTTCCATGAGATTATACTTTGGTTGGAACGGGGTCTGGATTGGACCACATGGCTAAGAAGTTTTTTTTTTGGACATGGTTCCTGCTACCAATTACAACTTAAATTGCAATATAGATTATAGACATCTTACTCGGAGGCTACACAAAAAGTTGTGTTAAAACCATGAGCCAGATTTTTCTGACAACGACGTCTACTTTTCCATCCCCCTTTGGCAACTTCAAGTTTATTTTAAAGATGTCACATGTAATGTTTACCGTGTACTCCAGCATGTTTTTGTATGGTCTTTCAACTTCACGAAGAACAAATGGCTTCCCATTGATGTAAATAACAGGCTCTTCTCTCATATTATGCCAAAGTATAGGGCGCCCACCATTAGTACTGCCAATTCTATGAATGACAGACCGGATACCATCAATGGTTGGATTTGCAACACCAAAAACTGGAAAACCAGGAACTTTTCGGAAATTAGGAGCACCGTCCACTCTCTCTGGCAAACATGGATTTTGACATCCGGGGCAGTGATCACTTTTTAGAACAGTTTGACTACCAAGAACCTCGCCTTTTCTCAAGGCAGCAACTATACCCATCTCAGAAGGCCGGCCATCAGTTGATTCAGCTATCTTCTTTAGAGATGGTTTCGAACTTGAATATCCAAGTGCACCCATTGGATCTCTCCTGAGTAACCTGCAGTGCCAATTGTTATGAGTCATGCCAAATATTGATAGACATAAGATCAAGCAAATAAACAGGTTAGAACCGAATTGGTAAAGATTGTCCAACAATATGATGAAAAAATTTACGTAAGAAAGTATGTCAAGGGAGAATATTAGATAAACAAAGATATATGGAAGCTTCTGGTGAAAATTAGTAAAGGAAAACTCTATAAAATATAAGCATGATGGACATCTCAATCCTTGGTGCTTCTTGCCAGATTAACGATGATAAAGACAAAAAAAGGAAAGGGCAAAGGATATATGTTTTCAGGGTAAAAAGGTAGAATAGAATCAAAGCATAATGTCCAAATCAATGGGTGGGTTTGTTTCAAGTCATCTGAACACATTTTCAGGAATATATGGGTAGGGAATGTGTCTTCTCCTGTTTATTACAGGGTTTAAAAATTTAATACAGTGTACAAAGATCCTCAGGAAACAAATAACTTTCGCATTCTCAAGGTTATCATTCCCATGAGGTGGGAATGAAATTTTATATGTAACTTTTTCAAGTTCCTATAACTATCTCTGCACCGCTCTTTTATAAATGATTTCTGGAAATGTTATAAACGTCGGTCATTTAAAAAAAAATAATAATAATACCAGGAATAGGATTCCAATAATAAAATCAGCTTTTTGCTGTTTTATTCAGTGAATCAGGGAAAAGTTAACATTTGATGCCTTAAATAATCTGTCATGCAGCCAAACAAGAAGCCTTCCTAACATACCTACGCATCATCACAATTAATAACACACAACCGCTACCAGAGGTTAAGGCCAATTTTATATCACAATTATCACATGTACAATCCTGATTGTATTTGTAAACTAAATGCCCAATTAGTTGATTCTGGTGAGCCTAAAAGCAATAAACCCAAGTATTTTATTAATACTGGAACTACGTTACATGGGTGAGCAGGACCTTAGACCACAACATGAAAAATCGTGTCTGAAAACCAAAGCAAGATCAGTTCAGTAACATTCTTGATCTTGGCTAGATACACAATTCACTAGTCAAACTCAACAGATATAGATACACACTCCACAGGCCTAATAAGAGAAATCAAAAAAGACAATTCACTAGTCAAACTCAACTCAACAGATATAGATCCACAGGCCTAATAAGAGAAATCAAAAAAGAAAAGTTACAAAACATAGACCTTACAGTTATTAAAATTTTAACCTGCGAATAATGCTGTAGAGTTCAGGTCTTGCTCTCATCCAATCAGAAAAACTACTGTGACCAGCAGTACTAGAATGGAGTATATCCCTTTCTGAATGCAGGTACACAGTAAAACATATTAAAAAGTAGTATCTCTCCAAGTACTCCACAAAAAAGGAAAGTGATGCCTCCCTTTTCATCTCATCTGGCTGTCGCAGAATGCTATTGCGATAGGTGCCAATTGCTTCACGCAGATTCTGAAGTTCAAGAAAGACAGGGATTAAATAACGCAATTTTAAATATGTGAAGATTCAACCCACAAGATACATGTTAAGAAATTCAAAACATTCTAAGTGACTGTACAAACAACTAACATAGAAGTTATTTTTGAGTAACACAAGATCGGAATCATTAAAAACAGATACCTGCATTGAAGCACATTTGTCAATGACTTTGTCCACTTGTCTTTTCCCCTCAACACCGCCCTGAAGCATGTTAGCAAATTATAACAACAAGAATATATGCTCATATCTTATACAAGAAATATTAAATTTAAAGTCAGTACCTCTAACACCCGAACCAAGCTTCTTATGACTGCATATTCTCCCCTGCGAATTGCCTCCTCCGAGTTAGGCATATGATCAGCAACATTGGTCATAGATTGAAAAATTCTACCGATCGAATTGCTTCTTGGAATCCCTATCATGTAATAACATAAACCAAATATTTTTGTTAATGGAAAATCCACTTGTACACCTTATGATTTTAACTTAAGGACAAAATAGTTAGAATAAATTAAAGGAAACCATTAAATAGAGATGGCATAATGCTAGGAAATAGGAATTTTTTTCAATTTTATTTCCAAGCAATGGTCTTAACAATAACTTTAAATAAGGGTTTCTCAGAATATATGGAACTAAACTTCTTTGACAAAAAAATGGCATAAATGAAAGAAAATAAACAATTAAATCAGAAAAGTTGAATAAAAAAATAAAAGTACCGGAGGCCCCAATTCGATTGAGGTAGACCAAAGTTGCAATGACCATTCCTGTTGTCGTTCGTCCACGCCCCATTTGACAATTAAAAATTATCTCGGTATTTACATCAGCTTGAGAAATTTTATGTACCTAAAATCAAAGTTTAAAAGTAGCTAAGATACAAGAAATCATTGGTTTCGGGAAACTTATTAAATAAATGAATTTTCTAAGTTAAGAAATATGAAACATTCTCTTTCAGCAGTCCAATGATTAGACTAAAATTTAAAGTTAACTACATTATCCAACTCCTTAATTGTAACAAAAACTATATGTTCAAATTGTGGTGCCTATGATGGTGGCATAAAATAAAAGAGAAGAAAAAAACAAGATGAATCATTATTTACTTGCAAACAAATTTATTCAGAAGCTTCCACAAAAAATATGATGCAAAGAACTCACCAAAATATCAAAGTCCAGTTCCTTAGGCGATTTTTCATCAGTTATAGGAACACGTTCATAATCAACAAGGTATCCCTCCGCTTGCAATTCCTCATACACCTACAAAAACGAAAACAACTCTGATGCAATTTTAGCAGAAGAAACTGCATTCCCATTCTAAACAAGTTTCACCCATACCTCTAACGGCGTCTTCACAGAATTACATGACACTGGTTCCCATTGGTCCACCATTTGACCATCGGGTAGTTCATCAGTCACAAGGATCTTATTTCCATATCTGTTAAGTCGATGTAAAATTAAGATTGATAGTAAAGAATAAAAACAACCATGAACTCCGCGTGACAAGTTAGGGACAAATACAGTGTGGCACCGGAGAAATACCTTTCGGCTTCCAACAGGATGTCTTCTTTCAAACGAGCTTCCATTTGTTCTACCCTTTCCCTATTAATTCCCTGATTGATTACAGGTCCCACATATGTTAGACGCCAAAACAGTAATGCATTCAATTCAACAGAAACTACTCGACCCCCATTTGCTGATTGTTCCACTAGGTTGACAGCCAGCATAGAACAACCTCATACATATAGTTTTAAATTATGTGTAGCCACAATTGCAGCTGCAATACAAAGATTTTGGAGATTTCTACGACCACATCGCAACTGCAATTGCATCAGCCACATTGTCTGAATGAATTTTTCCTCATTATCAATGATCACAGCCTAATTGCGACAACAATTTAAAATCTTATATATTGGCATAAAAGAACTAGCGAAATAATAAAAAAATCAATGGCATATACCGTATACTCAAGGTTGGAGAATGGTCTCTCCACATCACGCAAAACAAAAGGGCGGCCATTAATGTACACAAGCTGATATCAACAAAGAAAGAAAGAAGGAAAGGAAATAAAAAGTTAGGAGAGACGACGGGGAGAATGTTATTACTTATTAGAGCGTTATTATTTACTAATCACCATCACTTCATCATAGTTACAAAAAAGCAAAAAAATGAGTTAAGTGTGTGTTTGGTTTTGCCGTGACATAAAATTAATTTTGAAATGAATCAATTTAGTAAAATTAATTAAATGTAAAGTGATTTATGTTTGGATAGATTCATATCATATAAAAGTGAGTTCATCAATAAATAGCAAGCTAAAAATTAATTGTAGAGGCAAAAGTTGGAGAATAAATTTTTAGGGGCAAAATCAATTCTACTAGAAAAACATCTAAACATGTCAAAGCAATTGTAAACTCCTAGAATCAATTTTGCATTCTCCAAAAGTGTAACCAATTATACACTTGAAGTTTACTAAAGTACACTAGTTCTGTAGGAACACCTAACAAAATTTAAAAAACATAATAAAAATAGAAAACAAAAAAAAAAGCTATAATGATGATAATAATAGTAGCATACCGGTTCTTCACGAAGGCTAATCCAAAGAACTTGCTGTAAACGAGCACCAATGTGATTGAGAACATTTCGGATTCCATCAACGGTTGGGATAGCAACACCATGAACATGCAGAGACTCAGCTTGACGATAATTGGGAGCACCTTCGATCTGAGGAGATAAACGCTTGTTCTGACAACCAGGAAAGTGGTCACTCTTAAGAATAGTCTTCTTTCCGAGTACCGAACCTTCTCTCGTTCTCATCACCTCCTCTGGTTCCTTCACTACCCTCGACATTGAATCACGCTCATTCACTCGCTTGAAACCACGCGCAAAACCACAAATGCGAACAAGATTATGTACGACTATAATGTGAAGTAGTATAATCTTAATTTCTTATCTATCACCTTTGAGTGAATTTATTTATACATGCTTTTGATTTTATTTTATTTTTTAGTTCATTATTTATTCTACTTCTTCTTCTACTACTTTTTTCCAGGTGGATTTTCCGGGAAAAATATGGAATGAGAGGATTTGTGAAAGCAATAATACCACCAACCGAAAAACCCTTTTTCTTAATACAACGTGAAAGGCGTGAGTGACACAGCCAAGAGAGACTTATAGAAACGTGTGTTTTTCTGTGATGGTGTGTGTGATTGTGATTTAACATAAAAATGCTAATCGTTCTTCATTTTTTTATTTATTTTTGCTGAAATATGTTTAGCGTGTTCATTTATTAATTAATTGATAGCTTAATATGTTCAAAGCATTGGTAGCCACGCCTCAGATTAATAAGATGATTGGCTATTAAGAGGGGGAGTAGTTCTATAAATTCTCTCTTTAATATTTTTTTTAACCTCGCTAAATGTATTGTATTAAAATAAATTTGAAATGTAATAATATAATATTATTAATGAAATTTATTTAATAAATTTGTTTAAAAGTATTAGATTTGAGGAATTAGGTTTTTATTGAATATTAATATTAAAAAATTGTTAATAAACAATATGTAGGTATGGGGTCGCTTAAATATTTAAATAAAATTACCACCATTAGAATATCTATAATATAACTCTCTAAATGAATTATTTAAAGAATCATGTACACGTAATTTTATTATTTTTTTAATTTTAAAAAATATCATTATCTTCAACCTAATAACTCATAAAAATTTACTAAATGAATTTTATCAATAATTCTATTATTATTATTATATTTTAATGACACCAAATTATTTTTATATAATTTATTGTATAGAATTTTAAAAAAGTGATCAGAAATAGTAATTATAAAAATATGAAACTACCCAATTTTCTGAGGCCATTATGGATGACCTTTTTAAGTGTATGTTTTTCTATTTTTTTT
>JBBPBT010000151.1:2538780-2551275 GCA_037974875.1 Cicer bijugum | reverse complement strand
ATAAAGATATATTATTCAAAGAGTTTAAATCGTTGAGAAATTTTACACATCTGATTTCAAAACCTTAACTACAATAAAATATAAAAATAAAAAATTACGTCTGTGGTTTTTTAAGTTTGATTTATTTTCAAATAAATTATTTTATTCTTTTCTCCAAATCAGTGTTTTAAGTCTTGTTATACACTCAAAGTTATCCTTTTTGAATTCCCAATATAAAAATACACATGTGGCCATTACATATTTGATTAGTATAAGCGACCCTCACATGACTTGTAACTAAATATATATCATATTAGTCCTTTAAATTATGTCTTTTTCTAAATAAATCCTTTTAAGTTTTTCCTGAAGTAATCTTCTCCCTCTTGTAATTAACTCTATTTTTTCGTCGTATCCATTGATGAACCAAAAAATTCATCAGAACCAAAAAATTCATCAGAACTAGAATATTCAATCAATCGGAAAAATTAAAATCCATAAATGCTAATTTATACACGGTAGCCATCAGTTTTTGGGATTCTTCAAACCTTACATTTCATCAATCTTCTTTTAGATCTAAAAATTTTGCGGTTAAAGTTGAAAAAAAAAAAGAGTTTTTTTAAAAACGCGGCCTTTGTTCTAGTAATTGATGTTTTTGGGTTTTGTTGAATGTTTACCAATCTTTCCCAAAAAGTGCATGATTCCAAAAATGGAGTTTTTGTTCTACTAATTGGTGTTGTAAGTTTTGTTGGAAGCTATGTTTATGTGATCCTCAATATTTTCCCTAAATTTATGGGTTTTATTAGAAGCCCAAAACAATGTGTTTGAAGAAACTATAACTAATGATTGTGATTTGTTGGAATGTCTAGTTGGAAGAACTCATCCCAAATTTTGTTAACCAAAAGATATGTTTGAAGAGAATACACTCACTACATGTTAATCTCATGAACCAATTTGGAACATAGATTTTTTAAGAGTTTATTAGTATTGTTATTATTTTATCAGCTTTAAAAAAAAAGGATAAATTCAAGAAATTGGCCAAACTTAAATAACTATAGAGATAATTTTATCAATATAAAAGTCATACCAAACGCCTATATAAAGTCTACCTAGACAACTCTAATGTGACATTAAAAGCAAATATACATAATAAAATTTCAATAAACATTCACATGTAAACAATTTAATTAATAATGTAATACATTTCGAGCTAGAAATAGAGTCTAAAAAGATACAAGAAGAATATGCATAAAGCTCAACGAGCTTAGCTAGTATAGATACGGGCTACGGCTGTTCTATTAGCCTCTTATTTCGTGTGACGGATCCTAGTAGCAGCAGGAATTTTCTTGTAGCTCATGCATAAACCACATAAGCATACTGTCTTCCAAACATCATCATAGTCATAGTTAGATCATTCCCCTTAAAACCGACATACATATTACAGACAACATTTGTTAAGGTAATACAATATTTACATTCAGAATGAAACATCAGCATCAGCATCAGCATCAGCATCCATGTCAGTCACCTCTCTTACAAGATTTTTGGTAGAAGGCAAACCAGCAGTAACTTCTCCTTCAATCCCACATTCGTTTGTCCCTCTTTTGATCTTGAAGTAACCATCCTGCGGTTTAGTAGGTTAAATTAGTTCATTAGCTAAGATATATCTTAAGTAACAAATATTCAAGCTGAAGAATGACAAAGAAACATACATCTCCCCAGTTTCTATTCCACTGATTTGCAAGAAGCTGAAACAGTGAAAAGTACACAATCAGCATATGTATAAAATTCTCAATAGAAGCATTTATTTGGAAGTGTTGTGGTTTAAAATCATGAACAAGTTATTGTCCACACACCCAATAGTCATCTCCATCGTCACTTGTTCCCCATCCAATCAGCTTTACTGCATGACCGCCTAGTGCATAACCTGTGATGTGTTTGTAAACTCCTGATTTGTAGTGAGCAAAATCCTGTCAATAGATCAAAGGAGTCAAAGGTATGCAAAAGTGATGGAAACTCAACCCTGGTTCAAAAGAAAATAAACATGAAAAACACAAAGAACATGCGAGATTTGATCACAGACTTCGAGCAATTGTGTCTATGTCTTTGATAGCAGAGCGATTGTAATACTTTTCAATTATGATTCAAACTTTAGGTTAAAGATTACAACTTGTGTTTAAATACTACAATCTAGTGTATAAGATTACCCTAAACCATATTACTGAGTGCTCGAGTGACTTGTCCACTTATCAGTAAACTACAAGTCATACTCAACAAAAAGGATGGGAGAACGGTCCCAAATATTTTTTGTTAATTGAAAGGTCACCGACAAAGAGGGGATATATTATTCGTGTCTTATAAGTGGTACAGAAAGTTGCAGTCGTACACATGTGCAGCACAGAAGTCACTAAGCAACCCACAATCCAGCCTAATCAAAAGGAGAGTCCCCATTCTTGAATAGGACTAGTGAGGCACTTACTCAATAGCGAAAATCCTCCTAGCAGTAACCAACCATTTATAAAAGACTACTAAATGTCCACGTTTTCATAAATAAAATCCATGACTCATAAGTCTGCTAAAGTTGCTTAAAAGTTGGAGTGTGATATATGGAGCACACAATAGGTCCATGTCGTATAGTAAAGCCTGTTTCATTTTAGGAGTGTTATGTTGTGCCCCCAATAGTTCGGATTCAGAATACTAGTTTATAACTTAAAACTGTATCATCTATCTCAAAGCAAAAAAAATGACAATTGACAAATGAAATGGGAAAAAATAAAAGAGATAAAGTTATGAAAGAAAAGAAAAGGAATATAATATAACACAAATCTAATAGGTGAGGAGGTATATGGCATATATTATAACATGGCATAGAAGGAAGGAACGACATTAAGTTACTGGGAGACTTGAGGTTGTTAAGTGCGCCAACCAACCCAAACAGGAGCAACAGGGAAAGTGACAACGGTAGAAACTTAGCATGTGTCTACGACGATTATTGAGTCGTCTTGAAAACATCTAGATTGTCAAACAGTTTTTAGTAGTCTGTGACAAAATATGTTGCTTTAAAATCGGTTTTCTCTGCCTCAGTAAAATAAATAAATCAGTTTCCTCTTACTTGTCTTACATATATTTCTTTATACTATTCCAAGTAATTAGAGAATTAGCAACATGTGTAATCGCTGCTCATAGTCTGTAGACTTTTTAATATTTAGCTGTGATGTGACTTTGTTATTGATTCAATTTTTCTTGTAGCTAAAATACTGAAATTTTCTTGTAGCTTACCAAACCATCACTTTTCTACTTTTACCAGAAATCATATAAGGTGTCTTACTCCTTCATGAAAAACCTTGAAAGACTAATACTCATCTTCAAAATTTAATTGCAAAAGGGTGGGCAAAAGCTTTCATTTTTACCTCATAAACAGTGAATGCAACTTCAACTGGCCCGTTCTTATAAACTTCTGCCATGATATCTTCAGGATCAGAGTGGACCCTATATGCTTTGACACTGAAATGCTTTGACTCCTTCCAAAGCTGGTGCTTTGATTTCTTCCAAAGCTGGTTTCCATTTACACACTTTCTAACACACCTGGGAGTTTTATATGCTGGCTCACAACCAGGATGAGAACATCCAATTTGATCAAAGTATGGATCACACTAGCAGATGCAAAAAAATTACAGACCATAAGAAAGAGGCTAGGATTATATAGTCTCTACTAAACAATGAAGAGAATGAAAACTTGTTACCTCTTCAGTGACAACACCATGTTGAGCTAAGTATCGCCATGCTGAAAGGGGATCCCCCCCATCACAGCCAGACCCACAAAGAAAGCCGCAGCATGCAAGAAGGTCATTAACAGAGAGGGATACATTCTGCAATTGAACATATAGGATTGTTAGATCAACAACTCCGGTTCAAAAGAAACACATGTGAAAATGGTAAACAAAGAGCACACAAGGTTTGATTACGAAGTTCGACCAATTATGCTACGTCTTGCTAAGTGGTTGCAGTTTCTTTCTATTATTCATGATAAGGGTTATAAATTACAACTTGTGTTTAAATACTATGGTCCAAATTACAACATTACCCTGTCCACTTATTCAAGCGACTGCCTACTTATCACTAAACTATGATTCATCCACAACAATGATGTTAGTTCCTATTTCAAAAGGTCAAGTCCCTCAAGTATGTGTGTGCATAGAGGTAAAGGTCTACATATTTATGGTGAATATGCACACAACTACACATAATAAGAAAAAGTTTCTTAATTGCTTCGGTGAAAAGTTTACTTACCACATCAAAATGAATGCAAAAACGATCTGATAATGATTCAACAGCACCAAATGCCCAACAAGAACCACAATGACCCTGAATCATAATCAGCCCAAATATCAATTAAGAACTTCATGGTCAGAGAAGCACAGTGAATCCTGAACATAAGAAAAGTAGCTAAAATGAGGAAATAAGATAACTACCTGATCTTTAGTGAGAATATAGGTTCAGCAATCCATGTTATTGTCAATAATGAAAAAGAAGAGTCAGCACCTATTGCAAAATGCAGTTTTTAAAAAGATAAGGAGAAGGAGAAAGTAGGGGATGACCAAGAATTCTTCCAATAGTGCTACACTGAGACCAAGCTGTCCTTGCATCAAAAGCCTTTGGCAGTTTTAATGATTTTGGATGAGTTACAATAGGTGTATTTATCAGTTCATTCCTAGGCGTTTGTTTGACTCCAAGAAGGCGCTTAAATTGTCCAACCTGTGCATCAAACACAATGTCTTTCATACTCAAAACATACATATCATGCAGCTAAGTATGTGCAAGTGAAATGCTTTTTAAAGGGTAATTAATAAAGACTTAAATATAAATTTTGTCCATATAATTTTTTATTTGGTTATATTCTTAAAAAACATAAAAAAATTTACTTTTTATTTGTTTTAATCTCTCTTATCATATTTGTTCGTGTCAGCTCAGTGGTTAGAACTTAACTTTGTAATCTCAAAGGATGAAGTTCAAATCTCATCTATGAATTATGATTGTTGTAAAAGTAGTCATTATTGTCACCGTTTATTAATAATAAACAATTTTCTTCTGGGTTAAAATTAATATTTATATAGTTTGTATGTGAGGACCAAAATCAATAATCCACCTAACATCGAGATTAGGGTTCTGATTGGACAATGGTTTAATTAAATGTTTATTATAAGAGTTATATTAATAACTGTCCTTATGATACTTGTTAAGCAACGAAAAGAAAATAAAAAATAAATTTTGAGAAAAAAATATAAGATTTTTTTCTACATTTAAATTCTTAATAAATACTTTAAAGACAACTGTTAACATTTTTCTTATTATAAGAGCGTTTATAGATAAGATATTTCTATAATAAAAGATAAAATAAAATAAAGTAAAACTGTTTCTATTTTTATATAAGTTATTTTTCATAATTTATTTTGAAAAGCTTTGAAAAATAAACTAAAAAATATATAATAATTTATAAATTATTTTTATAAGCTCTCTCAAACAATGTAAGTTACATAAACTCAAATAATTTAATAGGAAAAGACCTTGTAACCGATATAATAGATATGTACAAACAAAAAGAATAAGAATTAAAAACAAGTTATTTATATATTTTAAAGACTAAAATTGAAAAGAAAGAGAAAAAAAAAACTAAGATAAAACAGAAAAGTGCTACAAAAAACAAATTTAAAAATCGATAAAAATGAAAATAATATGTTGGGGAAATTGAAGTGTAACCGTAAAATTGGAGAAACGAGGATTAATAGCAGCCTTCCATCCTGCCCCTGGGTTTTCGTTAATCTGTTTAGCAATAGACTCCTGCGTGATAATAATAACGTTAAAAGATTAATCCATCAATCACATACATACATGGCACCATGAATTCAAACATTGATCGTTACCTGAAGGATATGAGAATTAAGCTTGAGTTCAGTAAGTTGATCCGTTTCCGCCTCAACGATCTGTCAATAGTCAACAACGTTGTAATTTCAAACAGAATAAATCAAAATAGCAAGCGGAGAAAAAGAACGGAGCATGATCAATGAAATCGTAAGTAGAAATGAAAGTGAAGAAGAAAAAAATACCCAAAGATAAGAAGCGGATAAAGCTAATAATAAGGTTGCCAGGGGCAGAACTGTTGGAGCCATTTTGATCGTTTGAGTTGTGTATGGACGGAAGAATGAAAAGGAATCTAAGAATGAGAGCTTGTATTTATAGTACATACATTCATTAATTCATTAATTATCTTGGCGTACGCAACTTGGGTTGGTGGTGCGATGCACATACACGATAAATCACTAAATAATAAATTAATTTAATCAAATAAATAAATATTTTTACTTTTTTGCTAATTTCCTATTTTTTCAATAATATCCCGATAAGTTAAATGAATTACTTGATCTACGTGAATTTAAATATAGACAAAGATATAGATTTTAAACTAAATTCACATAATATTTGAGTGTAACGGATAATATATGTAAAACTAATATCATATGATTGTTTGTTTGTTTTTTTCTTAGATGTTTGCTTATTTACACTCAATATTAGTAAATGATAACTACAAAAACAGGAAGCTTCTTAGTGCTATTAAATGTAGACAAATGTAAAAAAAAAAAAAAGTAAATATTTCAATTTAAAAAACAAATTCAATTAAATCCCAACATCTTTGTTTATATTGTTTTTTTTAACAAACGATTACGTCTTTTAATCTCATATGTATAAATATGTTTTATATGAAAAATATATACGGTATCTATTTTCATATATACAACAAACGGTTGTAATTTTTTTTTTTTAATTTAAAAAAGACAAATACGTAGTTTAGTTTTGTCAAAGGGGCGGACTGATAATTGAGCAATACGTATAATGGACGAAAAGTTTGGCTTTGTGTTCAAAGTGATGGGATAGATTTGACACACAAAAATAAAATCATAAAGAGGACAAGACCACCCAACAACAAAATTAGAGAGAATTTCGTTTGTTCAAATTCCAAAAATAGATCGGTCTGTAGATATTTCTCTACCTTGAAAATATCATGCATCTAGTCTCCAATCAAGTGGCCGCGGTATGGGCTTGCCTGCACCCTGTTACTCGATCCACACATCACCACCCAAAGAGCTTTTTAAAGGTTCTTTGCTAACAGACTGCAGTATTTAGAATTTTTTATATATATATTTAAATTTGTTGTCGGGAAGTACGTCTCAAATCAATAACAACCTATAGTTAGTTATTATTATAATTGAATTTAATTATGATAAATATAGTTATAGTTAATTAAACAAATGTATCTTTAAATACTACTACTGGAAATGTATAGCGGGGCTGAAGTACGCATTGATTGCTGAAAATATTGATTGAGAGAGAGGTATATATAATTAGATTCATAGAAATTCAGAAAAAGAGATAAAAGACAGAAAAATAGATTGAGCGAAAAAACTAGTATTATTGTATTCTCAACGGTAATAGATATTAGAAGATTAATTTTGAATTGTCTTGCTTGCCTATTACATATGTCTCAATTACTTGAAGCACACGTAAATTTTAATGTTATTCTTCCCTTATCTTTCTTCATTTTTGTTTTTCAAAATTATATAAAGGATAACATTAAAGTTATCTGTTTTCTATATTTTTGGTTTTTGTCAAGAAAGTTATCCGTTTTGTACTGAAACGAATAATATTATCCATTTTAATTTCTGATTTTGCAATTGTTAATTTTCTATTTCGTTGGTTAACTCTTGTTGCATGATGTAAATATTGTTTTAAGATTTTTAACTTCTAATTTGTAAAATAAATATTTTTCTGTTATCACTATGTTGATTTGTGTTTTGAGTCTCCTTACTAATTGCAAGTTGCAAATCTTTATTTGTGATTTCAAGTGTACTATCTTTTTTATGATACTAAACATTTTATTCGTCATTTTATATTATATTTTTTTTAGAATATCTTTAGCGCAGGATTCTTTGTGCGTGCGTCCATTAGAATAGTTGTCATTCCTTAATTTTTTTTTTATTTGCCGGTGAGCCACAAACACGAACCTTCTCTTTAGTGGCCTCACCAAGAATGAACTAGTTCTTTTCCGCAAACAAACCATATTCCTGATTATGTTGCATGTATGAGAGGATAGAAGCTTCAATTCTGAAAGAGACGATTGAGATGAGAGAGATTAAGGTTGTGAGAAGCGACGGAGATAATAGGGAGAGTTGATTGACTTTGAGAGAGCGAAATGAGACGAACAAGAGGGGAAGGTAGATTCCATTTGCGAGTTACAACACTTACCCACTCCCAAATATCTCTCTTTCATTAACAAATGTAGACAAATAACCGAGTCACATGCATTGATAAAATAAAAGATATTTACATTTCAGTATTTGGATTGATGATATATTGCCAACACAAAATCTAACTGTTAAGGTAATACTATATTTACATTCATGATGAAAAATCAGCACCCATGTCAGTCACCTCTTCTATTACAAGATTTTTGGTAGAAGGCAAACCAGCTGTAACATGATCTTCAATCCCACATTCGTTTGTCCCTCTCTTGATTTTGAAGTAACCATCCTGCGGTTTAGTAGATTATATTAGTTCACTAACTAAGACATATCTTAAGTAACAACTAATCAAGCTGAAGAACAATTCAAGAAACATACATCTCCCCAGTTTCTATTCCACTGATTTGCAAGAAGCTGAAAAAGTGAAAAGTACAAAATGAGCACACATAAAATTCTGAATAGAAACATATATTTGCAGGCGTTCTCTAAAGTAAGGAACAGATTTATATATTTTCAACAAACATACCCAATAGTCCTCCCCATCATCACTTGTTCCCCATCCAATCAGTTTTACTGCATGACCGCCTAGTTCAAAACCTGTGATGTGTTTGTAAACTCCTGATTTGTAGTGAGCGAAATCCTGTCAAGAGAATAAAGGAGTCAAAGGTAGTCCAACATAATCTGCCAAAAAGTACGCATATGTTTGGTTACACGTCCAGTTTTCCATGTTTGTTTAAAATCACATTGACTTTTCCACTTTTATGTAGAAGCCTAATTTTGTAGCTTCTCTGAAATGAGAGTAGATTTAGTAGTGGGAGTAAGTTTGGAGCCTCAAACTCAAAACCAAACACATACTGCATTGATCTTTATGTTGAAAAGGTTTATAGTTAAGCAAGATGAAAAGCCTTAAATGATCAAACTCGCTATTCGCTTAGACCCTCTCAATTGAATATTCTTTTCATTTTCAACACTAGCTAATTCACTCGCTCCTTAGCATGTCGGGTCATATGACATCTAATCTCAACCACTCACTATCATTGTCTTCAAAATTTGACAGCAGAAAATTTAGTTGCAAAAAGGTGGGCAAAAGCTTTAATTTTTACCTCATAAACAGTGAATGAAACTTCTACTGGCCCGTTCTTATAAACTTCTGCCATAATATCTTGGGGATCAGAGTTTAGCGTATATGCTTTGACACTGAAGTGCTTTGATTCCTCCCAAAGCAGGTTCTCATTTACACACTTTTTAACACACTTGGGAGTTCGATATGTTGGTTCACAACCAGGATGGGAACATCCAATTTCATCAAAGTATGGATCACACTGGCACATGTAAAAAACATACAGATCATAAGGAAGTGTGAAATACAAGTCTTCAAGGAAAAACAAATAGCAACAACTGAAGGAGATGAGAATGTGTTACTTCTTCAGTGACAACACCATGGTGAGTCAAGTATAGCCATGCAGCAAAGAGTTGCCCCCCACCACATCCAGCCCCACAAAGTAAGCCACAGCATGCAACCATGTCATTAACAGAGAGGGAAACATTCTGCAATTGAATGTATAGGATGTTAGTTCCTCTTTCAGGTAGGTGGGTGCATTGCAGATATAGATGTTTAGAAACATATGGTTAATATTCAAAATTACACACAATAAGTAAGTAAATGTTTCTTAAGTGCTTCAATAAGAAGTTTACTTTACCAAGTCTAAATGAATACAAAAACGATCTGATAATGATTCAACGGCGCCAAATGCCCAACAAGAACCACAGTGACCCTGAATCATCATCAGAACAAGGATCAGATGATAAGAACTTCATTGTCAAAGAACCACAGTGAATCCTGAACATAAGAAAAACAGCTGAAATGAAGAAATAAGAGAATTACCTGATCTTTAGTGAGGAAATAGGTTCAGCAGCCCATGTTATTGTCAACAATGAAAAAGAGTCAGCACCTATTGCAAAATGCAGTATTAAAAATAATAATAATAATAATAATAATAATAATAATAATAATAATAATAATAATAATAATAATAATAATAATAATAATAATAATAATAATAAGGAGAAGGAGAAAGTAGGTGATAACCAAGAATTCTTCCAATAGTGCTACACTGCGACCAAGCTGTCCTTGCATCAAAATTCTTTGGCAATTTTAATGATTTTGAATGAGTTACAACAGGTATACTTATCAGTTCATTCCTAGGTGTTTGTTTGACTCCAAGAAGGCGCATGAATTGTCCAACCTGTTCATCAAACACACTGCCTTTCATACTCAAAACATACATATCATGCAACTAATAACTATGTGCAAGTGAAATGCACGTTAAAGGGTAATTAATAAAGACATAACTATAAATTTTGACCCAAGATTGAATAGTAAAGATTTCCCCCGGGCTCCCTTGCGAAAAATTCTCACATAAGAGGAGAAATATGAACAAATTATAGGTGGATTAAAACCAAAACAACGAGCATTAAAAACAAATTTTTCTTTGTTTTAGATAAACCAAAAGGAAAGAGAAAGTAATGAGACTAGGGTCTATTTGGTAAAAAGAAGTGGCTGCAGATAAGTTAACTTATAGCCAATGATCAGCTTATAAGAGATAATTAAATCCGATGATTGAATTTGAAGTGCTTGTAAAATTAGCTGTTGAACTAATATAAACATATATTTTTAATTAATATTTTTAAAAAAATCAATTAAGATAACGAAGAAAAATATGATATGTTATGAAGTGCCCCTTAAAAAAAAAGCGCATCTCGTAAAAAAAAAACACTAAGCTTGCGGGATTAATCAGTTATTAAACTGACTCTATTTTGATTATATGAGTTTATATGCTATAAACTAGCAGTTTTATATATATATAAAAAAAAAATATATAACTAAAAATTCATAGAAATGAAGATGTATGTTGGGGAAGTTGAATTGTAACCGTAAAATTGGAGAAACGAGGATTAATAGCAGCTTTCCATCCTGCACCTGAATTTTGGTTAATTTGTTTAGCAATAGACTCCTGCGTGATGATAATAACGTTAAAAAGATGCATCAATCATATAGATGGCAGCATGAAATCAACCGTATATTATTCAAACATTCATCATCACCTGGAGTATATGAGAATTAAGCTTTAGTTCAGTAAGCTGATCTGTTTCCGCCTCAACGATCTGTTAAAAGTCAACAGCGTTGTAATTTCAAACAGAAGAGTTCAAATTAGCAAGCGGAAAATAAAAAGAAATAACGGAACATGATCAACCAAATCACGAGTAGAAATGAAAGTGAAGAAGAAAAAGATACCCAAATAAAAGAAGCGGATAAAGCTAATAATAAGGTTGCCAGGGGCAGAATTGTCGGAGTCATTTTTGTATATAGAATTAAAGGAATCTTAGAGTGGGAGCTTATATTTATACACTGATTAATTTTCACTTATCATAAGATAGAGTAACTAACTATCTTCTTTTTTTACTGGGATCATGGACTTGGGTGGGTGTGCAGTACACATAGAATCTTGGGTGGGTCGTTCCCAGATATACTATCTAAACTAAACAACCCGACGGTAGGATGAGTTGAACAATAACCTATCAAATTCGACTCACAAACGGTAGTGAAGTTCGTTGTTGATGGCTGTAGTAATAGTCACACTTTATTTCGTATGGTTAATCAAATATTTGAAGTCCTCTAAGCATTAAACAGTGAAATATTTGAGTTTTGATTTTTGTAAATATTAAGTTTATTTTATAATTGATATTTTTTGTTTTTCCGGATTAATGTGAAGATGATGACGATTATTATGAGTCTATTAATTTCTTTTTTTAGATTAAAATTGATGGTAATTGGTATCTAAAAAAATGATGATGCAGTATGTCACTTTAATATTTTTAATAAAAAATAAATTTAATTATAATTTTAGATCTCTATTTTTATTTATTCATAAAATTAATAATTTTATTTTAAAAATTGATAATTTTAGTTTTTATTTAAATTTTTAAATTTTAATTAAAAAATGACGACGTGACATACTTTAAATAAAATGTTATATAATAAGATTGATTAACGTTCATAAAATACGGTAAAAATTTAATTTTCAATTTCAATATTTTTTATTTATTTGTAATTTAATAAATTATATATACATAATTAATGCATTTAGATTGTTTTATATTATAGAATTATATCTCACTTTATTTAAAATACATTAAATTATCATTTTTTTTAGTTAAAAAATAT
>JBBPBT010000151.1:2496432-2538419 GCA_037974875.1 Cicer bijugum | reverse complement strand
TAAAAACAATGTAATTTTGTCTAGATTTAAGTGTCTTACTTTTACATCTTTATCTTTATATTCATAAATTAATAGAGATATTTTTATAAAAAAATAATTAATACATATAAAATTTTAAAAATAATCTTTAAGTGAAAAATGAAATAAGATATTAATGAAAAATGAAATAGGATCTTAATAACCGGAAAACAACAACTACCATAAAAATACTATTTCTATAATAAATTATCTATAATAATATTATTTTTAATTTTCAACATAACTTCAATTATTATTATACTATTTTTATAATATTAATTCTATTTTATATTTATCATAATAAAAAATATATTAATAATTAAAAAATAACTTGGTAAAATGGCCAAAAGTGATACTGAGATGGAGAGAGTAACTAGAAAACAACTGAGAAGAAAATGTAAGAAAACAAGAAGAAAGTGAAGGGAAAAAAAATAAAAAAAATTAAAACGTGGAAAAGTTCGAAGCCTTCCAGAGTTGGCACCACAGCATAGATTTGCTTCCTTGGATCTCCGTTTTGCTTCTCAATTCAAACGCAATTGTTCAAACAACAATTCACAAGCCTCCAAAGCTAGCTAACTGCTCAGTCGCCACAAAGAAAAACATTAGAAGAGTTTTTGTTCATTTCTGTTTGGTTATTCCGAAAACAAGATACATTGAAAACGAAAAGGACTAAGCAGCATGGTTATTAACTAGTGAACAAATTTATAACTCCCTGCCGTTAACGTGCGTTCCATGAACGCGCATTTCTCAAATCTAAACGGAGTTAAAAAAATTCACCAGATTTGAACAGAATCTGTTAAGTGATTCCGATCTCGACAATTTCTGGAAGCAATTTCCTTCACCGTAGCTACGAAAATAGAAGGAGATGCTGCGTTTGAAAGCGTTTCGTCCTTCTACCGATAAAATCGTTAAGATCCAATTACATCCGACGCATCCATGGATGGTAACTGCCGACGATTCAGATCGAGTTTCTGTTTGGAACTGGGAACACCGTCAGGTAAAGTTGCTTCATCATTTTTAGTTTCGTTTCCCCCCTTTTTCATTGTTGTCTTTTGATTGAAAAACGTTCTTCAGGTGATTTACGAGTTGAAAGCTGGTGGAGTCGATGAGCGACGTTTGGTTGGGGCAAAATTGGAGAAACTGGCTGAGGGAGAAACAGGTTTAACTCTAATCGAGTAACTTTTTTCAAAATTTGTAACTGTGAATTTAAAAGTAGCACTCATAAATGTTATAGACCTGGTGCATTTGCTTATATTGGATGAGTTTGTAACCACTGACCCTTCTCATCGAAGGTGTGCATCGATTTTTGACAATGACACATTGAATACATTCAATAATTCATTTGCTCAAATTATTACTGGGGACAATGTGTTAGTGCTAGTCTTGTGTTCCGGTGTCTGTATCTGTGCTTCAATAGGTTTGTAAACTTAAATCTCGTTTTTCGTGAACATTACTATTCTACTGGTTTTTTGTATCATTCCTCAATACGAGTTTGTTATTTTTTGGCTTTCTTATAGAAATTGTAATTAGTCGCTGTTATTTTGAGGAATTGACTAGCTATCCATGGTTTTCAAATTGTTTAATTGCTGCCAATGATAAACCTCAATCAGGTTTATTTGCCTTGTAAGCCTGAATACTGTGATAATTTATAATCTTTGGGTATAATATAATGAAAAATATTATGTGGACACCCATACACTCAACTCAAATGACACATTGAGAGAGAAAGAAATAGGGAGAGTGATACGATAGATATGATATATTGGTGATATAATCAGAAGAGAGAGATAGAGAAAATGAGGTGTTGAATGTGTGTTGGTTGGGGAGTTAGGTATGTTGTAATATAACTATTGATCATGTTTGGTGATGCACTGACATTATTAGGGTCTAGTAAATTGTAACAAATGAGTTATGTTTTATGCATAAAAAAAAATCAGTTTCTTAAGCATGTTTTGCGGCCTTTTAATGTTTCTGTGATGTTCTAGTATCAGAAGTTCATAACTATATTTTTTTTTGTTTGGTAGAGTCCAAAGGAAAACCTACAGAAGCCATTCGTGGAGGAAGGTAATATATCCTTGCTTTGTGTTATTATATCCTTTTCTTGTCTTTCATGATTTCGTTTGCTTATCATGTCTCTTTACTTGCCTTAAAGTGTTAAGCAGGTGAATTTTTATGATGATGATGTACGCTTTTGGCAACTTTGGCATAATCGCTCTGCAGCGGCGGAGGCTCCAACAGCTGTCCATACTTCAGCTTTTAGTTCTCCTGCCCCGTCAACAAAAGGGAGGCATTTTCTTGTCATATGCTGTTTAAACAAAGCTATATTTTTGGATTTGGTGACAATGCGTGGCCGTGATGTACCAAAACAAGAGCTTGATAACAAATCCCTTCACTGGTAAGTTTTTATTATACTATTGTTAAAATTGCTACACTATGTTAACCATCCAATGGCTGCTAGTATTTTTGTCGTGTTAATGTCTATGGAGATCATCCTTTTTCTACTTTCTATTACGACTGTGAAACTGTTGATATAATTTGATGTTTCTCCAACTCAAGCAATGCTTTTAAAGGGTGCTATAAAGCTCTCACACTGTGAGGTTCAGAAAAGGGTCGGACCCATTGTGATTCTGTTATAATCAGTCATACTTTGACCTATATTCTCACATCAGCAACTCCAGCAATGCTTTTATGTTGTATATCAAATTGGGCCAAAATATATTTATGTGCATTTTCCCGAATGATGAGGCTGGAGTCATTTCATCTTTATATGTCTTTGAATTAAAAAACACGAGTAGTTGCTATCTGGTGGAGTCATTGGATAAATACTGTAGGGTTTATGAAATTTGATCATTTTGAAATTTGAATGTTGTTAGTTTTTCAGTAAACTAATTTACCTGTAAATTATAATTTATTCCTCCTTAAATGGCCTCTGCTGTGTGGGCTTGTTTCCTTAATGTTGTATATGGCTCTTATCTGAAAAGTAGTCAAATACTGGAGCAGAGCATAGGGGAGCCAGATGGGCGAGTTAAGTTGTTATCTGCAGCACTATAAATACATCATGTAACTAAGTTGTAACCCTTATTCAATTCTGAATCATACAAAGAGGCAGCATTGCTCCCTGGACACAAACACTATTTGCCGAACCTCATTAACAATCCTTGTCTTGTTATCTGCTTTTAGTCATTTGCTCTGTTTAAGATTCCAGTTGTGAGTTACAACACTTTTACCCACTCTTAAATATCTCTCTTTCACGAACAGATACAAATGCAATAACCTAGAGACATGCATATACAAATTGAAAGGTGCTTGGGACTTGGGTGGGCATTTCAACATTTGCATTGATAAATTGCCAAATTCAATATGGATGTCTTACTTGACAATAGTTGATTTTCCATCATCTTTGCTGTTATTCTGATTATTTATATACAAATTGAAATGAAATAAGTTTATGTTCCATTGTTTGGATTGGTGGTATGAGATGGAATGGAGTGGAATGAAATGGAATAATTTTATTTTCCATTGTTTGGACTGGCAAAAAGAGAATGGAATGGAATACAATGGAACATGTTGAAGTTGTGGGATTTTACAGAAAAGGAGGAGAGAAAATAATAAGGGTTTGAATATTATTGATAATAGCTTAATGCTGAATTGATTACAATAGACTCAATACTAATCTCTATTTATAGAGAAACATAGACTAAATCTTAAATTAGGAATAAATCATAATAATAATAAGAGATATTCTAAGATTCTCTATGATTATAAATTGATCATAGAAAATAACTCAAGATACTCTAATATAATATAAAAGATATTATAAGATATTTTCTAATATTCTAACACTCCCCCTCAAGCTAAAGCTTACTAAGTTTTAGCTTGTTACAAGAAAAACAATGTTTTGCTCCGTAAAATAGTTAAAAAAGATGGAAAGGCAACTCAGGGATGCAGGTGAAGTCGGAGAGAATTGCTATAAATACAGCCTAGCCAGATAGCCAGAATGATCATCAGCATAAGAGAAATTCATGGCAAGCAGTTGAACAAAGCAAGGTCCGTCCTTCTAAAAAACTGCATTTGGAAGCTTCAAACCAATAATATCAGAGACTCAAAATATTTAAACTTAAATTTGCTTCAAGGAGAGAGAGGCATGCTTCAAGGAGAGAAAGGCAAGACCAGTACATTTGGGACAAAGATAGGGCCAGTGCATCTGGGACAAATTGCCAAGTTGTATGCATGTGGTTCGAAAGAAAAAAAAACTTAAAACAGATCTAAAACTAGAAAGGAAAACTCAATCTAGACGACTGAAATATTATGCCGGAAAGCGAACAGACACGTCTGAGCTCGAGGCTATTGGTGGCGACGCGTGAGATAAACACGGCGGATCTTAGAGGCACATGAGCGCGTGTGGAGCAACTTTTGACCTAGAAAAAATTTGGGTTGTGTAGATTGGGAGATTTCGCACACAATGGAAGTGGTTGTGTCGGAAAACTTTTCCAACAGCGATGGCAGGCGGCAGCAGCAGATGGCGACAGTAACAGACGGGGCAACAGCGAAGACAGGCAGCAGCAGACGGCGGCGACAAATCTACTGGCATGAGAGATTAACAGCGTGTGAGAGCGCGTGTGACGGCTTTTGGCGACGCACTTTCGGGTATGACTTGATTTGGAGATGACTGCTGTTCGCAAGAAAATTTGCCAGAAATAGTGGCAGCGACAACAATAGCGAATTGAATGGAAAACGAGTGAAACGTGTTGGAATGTTGGAAAAGAGAAACTATGATTATATTCTCTAACTATTGGGAACTCGGCAACGGAACAACGACAAGATTGTTCATGGAGGATCGAAATAGGCTCTAGATATCATGTTGAAGTTGTGGGATTTTACAGAAAAGGAGGAGAGATAATAATAAGGGTTTGAATATTATTGATAATAGCTTAATGCTGAATTGATTACAATAGACTCAATACTAATCTCTATTTATAGAGAAACATAGACTAAATCCTAAATTAGGAATAACTCATAATAATAATAAGAGATATTCTAAGATTCTCTATGATTATAAATTGATCATAGAAAATAACTCAAAATACTCTAATATAATATAAAAGATATTATAAGATATTTTCTAATATTCTAACAGAACACATTCCATCCTATTCCACCACTTACTCGCATTTTGTTCCCCTCCAATTTGGGAGGAATGAGATGGAATCCCCTCTAAAATATTTATTTCATCCAAAATATCCAAACGACGGAGTGGATTTTTTGTTCCATTCTGCTCCACTCCGCTCCATTCCGTTCATTTTAAAACATCCAAACATAAATGTACCAAATTTCTACCTTATCCTCTATCTTAATTTAAATTGGTTATCACATCGTATTGATCCTCTGTACTTCATATGCCATATAATTTAGTTCTATAATCATAAATTAATTGGCAAGAACACAGTTTTTATGCACATTGTTTTTCTTTTGCAATCTTCATACACGTTATCAGTTGTTGCAAGTTTCCAATTTTATCTGCTACTGCAGCATGGAGTTCCTTTATAGATCTGGCGTTGGTGATGGTCCTCTTGTGGCTTTTGGGGCATCTGATGGAGTCATTAGAGTTCTCTCAATGATTACATGGAAGGTTGGTAACCAAAAGAATAATCTAGTTACAACTATTAGCAAGTTATGATGCTCTTGTTCCTTGCAGCTTGCACGAAGGTACACCGGAGGTCATAAAGGAACAATCTCTTGCTTGAGGTCCTTCATGGCAGCTTCAGGCGAGGTAGATCTTAATTACTCATGGATGAATTTATGCTACATTATTTCATATTACTAGCATTATTTTCAGGAACTTCATATTTTTACCTACTCTAACAAATAATAATGTTAACCCTACCACTTTTAATACCTATGCTTTTGTGGCAGCTCTATGTCCATCAAGACTATTTATTTATAAATTACAATTGCTTGTTAATATGACGATGTCTGTGCTGATTTTGTGCAATTGATCATATCTAGATGTTCCTTTTATGTGTTGAATACTTGTGACATTTCATTCCGTTTTTTTTTGGGGTGGGTTATGGTTTGATTTCAGGCTCTTCTGGTTTCGGGTGCTAGTGATGGATTGCTCATAATTTGGAGTGCTGATCATGGACAAGATTCACGTGAACTTGTACCCAAGCTGAGTTTAAAAGTACCTTTCTTGTCCTTATGCTTACTCCACTTTGTTGGCTAGTTCAATAACTGGTGAAGGATGAAATTATGTATCACTTGAAATGGCTATGAAACAGGGACAAGCCATTGTTAATTGTGGCTAAATTTCAGTTGTTATTTCCTCTCTGTTTCTTTTCATTCCTCATTTTTCTACACTATTATTCTTGGTTTATGTAACCACATGATGCATCTAGGCGCATGATGGCGGGGTTGTGGCAGTTGAGCTGTCTAGAGTGATGGGAGGTGCTCCTCAACTAATTACAATTGGTGCAGATAAGACATTAGCAATATGGGACACGGTCTCCTTTAAGGTATGGCATTGGTGCTAGCACCTTTATTTTAACTGTGAAAATTCCCCTCATGACTAGAAAGACTCAGCATTATCATGCTTTTAATTCTCAGGAGCTGAGGCGTATAAAACCAGTTCCAAAATTGGCTTGTCACAGTGTGGCTTCTTGGTGCCACCCTCGAGCTCCAAACCTTGATATTCTAACCTGTGTAAAAGATTCTCACGTATGGTATGCAGTTTTCTTTCTTGTGGTGACTTATACTCTGTTTGGTAATGCGAATAAGCTAGCTTACAGCTTATTGGACTAACTTATAAGTTTGTTTGATCAAATTAGATGTGTTTGGTAAACAAACTTCTTTCATTAGCTTATAGCTTTTTACATACTCTCTCATTTTTAACCTTATTATTTTAATTTTATTTCTTTTGTACTCCTTTGTAAAATGAAATGACTGTCCACTAACTCAATGCAAAACTGCACACGTTCATACACTGCCTCAACTCTGTCGGTTGTTTTCCATAACCTTGCCATTGTAGCTTTGTGGTATTTGTCACTGTTGGATATTTTTTTATCTTTGTGATCAAATAAATACTACTCATGTGCGCTCCTCATTCCTAATTCAGCATCTCTGTGTACCATTCACAACCATATATTACAACATTTCATTTGATGTATAAGACATACGTTAGTGCACATCCTTTGCATTTATTTAAGAGCTTAGGAATTTACAAATGGTATTTTTTCAGACAAATCAATCGATTTGATTTTCCTACTTCATCAGATAAAAGTCACTTCACATAAAGATGATTTTTGGCAAAATCAAATTCAAAACTTGGAGTAGTGCTCTCAAGGAGAAAAAAATGGAAGCAGAAGGGAAGATGAATTTAGGCTCTGTGTGATTGAAAATAGTAGTTTTGTGAGTCAAAAAATTGCTTATGTTGCTTGGTCGGTCCAATGGACTTACCATGGGAGTCATCAATTTAATTAAGATTAACCATTGATGATGTGTGTTATCATTTAAATAAAATTAAATATATTTAAAATTCAGTAAATATGTGCATTTTTTTGTCATTTTATGCTTATAACAACTAAATTTACCAAACACTTTAATTTTAATGAACTAGCTTTTCAGCTATAAGCTATCAACTATCGATTATCGGTTATCTTTTCAGCTATTAGCTAGATTTTCAGCCATCAACTAGCTTATAGTCTATTTTTACCAAACAAAACCTTAGTTTAATAATTTTTTACTTGATTGTATGATGATGCACTATATCCATTATACATTTGACTTTTTTGTTTGAAATTTTGTTAGGGCAATCGAGCATCCCACATATTCTGCTCTCACTAGGCCATTGTGCGAATTGACCACAGTTATTCCTCCACATGCTCTTGCTCCTAATAAGAAACTGAGGGTATGTGGTTAACTAGTTACCATCTTGTTAATTTTGACTTTGTTTAAAATGTATTGCTCCCTGTATAACTTCTTGTCAAAGCTATCCAACATAGAATAATCATATGAATATGATTTGAAACTTCTAAACGCTTTGTGAATGACCCGAGGCTAGGATAAGATCAAAGTTGAGTGTGACAAAATCTGGGGAAAACTTTATTTCAATCCTTTCATAAGTTTGTGTACTTTGCAGAATATGATTATCATGCCTCAGGGTAATAAATCCTCTTTAATAGAAAAGAAACCGGACTTTAAGTTTGTATTACTCCCTGCCAAATATACATTTTTTTCGTTGACTCTACCTGGCAAGGGATTTGGTCAAACTTATTTTTGCCACTGATTCTTGGTGCAGGTGTATTGTATGGTTGCACATACATTGCAGCCACATCTTGTTGCTATTGGAACCAATATTGGTGTTGTTATCTGCGAGTTTGATGCTAGATCTCTACCACCTGTTGCTCCCTTACCTACCCCACCAGATAGTAGAGAGCATTCTGCTGTATTTGTAATTGAAAGGGAGCTAAAGCTATTAAATTTTCAATTAAACAACTCTGTAAACCCATCCCTTGGAAATAACAGCTCCTTGTTAGAAACCGGAAGACCTACGGGATATTCTTTTGAACCATTACCTGTCAAACAGGGGAAGAAGCACATTAGTACACCTGTTCCTCATGATTCATACTCTGTTCTTTCTGTGAGCAGTTCAGGAAAGTAAGTTGCCTCTGAGTTTTGCTACAATTCTATTGATGTTTCCCCATAAAGCATATATGTAACTACAAGCTATATTTTTTTTAATTTCTTAATACTACTTCCATCCCTAAATATAAGCACCTTTTGATCAATTCATAAGAATTAAGAAAATTTGTTGATCTAGTTATTAGTTATTAACATTAAACTTGTTAAAAATGTGTATCAATTTTTCAAAATTTTGGCACTCATATTTTTCCACTTAGTTTGTGTTTGTCTCAGTTTTTAAGTAATTAGGGGTTTTTGTAAAGAAATAATTAATGCATCCAGTAATTTGGAAAGAGACTTGTTAAAAGGGGCAATTTATTGTTATTATTATTATTATTACTATTATTATTATTATTATTATTATTATTATTATTTTTTGCAAAAGAAGCTCATATTTAGAGATGGAGGTCGTATAATGTAGCGGCCTTGATTTTCTCTAGAGAACATACAATATTGTCAATGCATAAAATTATAACTTCCGGTATTCCTCTTATTAGTCACAACTTGCAATTGTTAACTTTTACCATGGTTTTGTATGTTGTTTATAGTCTATAGTCTATCTACAGCTATGCTACCTCCGCTTCTAGTATTAAATTTGTTAATAGGAGTACCTTTTGGGGGCTTTCTTACTGTATCATATGTTTGCAGGTACTTAGGAATCGTTTGGCCAGATATTCCTTATTTCTCTATCTACAAGGTCAGTGATTGGTCAATAGTTGACTCTGGCAGTGCAAGGCTTCTTGCATGGGATACTTGTCGTGACAGATTTGCTATATTGGAATCATCATTGCCCCCTCGAATTCCTATAATTCCCAAGGGTAGTTCATCGAAAAGAGCAAAAGAAGCTGCTGCAGCACAAGCAGCCGCAGCCGCAGCTGCTGCTGGTTCCTCGGCTTCTGTTCAAGTCCGAATCTTGTTAGATGATGGAACATCAAATATACTAATGAGGTCTGTTGGTGCGCGCAGCGAACCAGTAAGATTCTTTCCCAGTCTAAAATATTCCTAGTAAAAGTTTATCATAAAATTCTATGATTTGACAATTTATGGCTTTACTGATGCTTCTACTCTTATGAATCAAACTTATGCAGAACTTTAAAGCAAATGGCAGTTGTTAAGATTTATTTATCTCATTTTGCATTTGTCTTGATTAATTAATTAATAGCTACAAAAAACGCAACTGTCCAGTCTTCTCCTATAAATTATATATATTAATTGATTGAATAGCTGGAACAAGATAGTTCGTGTTTGGTAGATAATTGTTGTTATTATGTAATTGCCAATTTAGTGCTATAGACTAACTCATAGGATAATTCCTTGCCGAAAGGTTTTTGTGTTTTCTGGTCCTTGTATAGTGTTGTAGTGAACATGTGATGAAATTGGCTATAGTGGTGTTCCACGATGTATTAAACGTGTCTTAGATTTTAAAATTCTTTAGAATAGATCCTATTGCCAAAGGTCATAAATCTGTTTGTTTTTATATGCAAAGATAGTATGGTCTCTTTTGCATGTTCGGGTACCTTTTGAAATGATTGTATCTATTTTAGGTCATTGGTTTGCATGGAGGGGCACTACTTGGTGTTGCCTATCGAACATCTAGGAGAATCAGTCCTATTGCAGCTACAGCTATTTCGACAATCCAGTCTATGCCCTTATCAGGTTACGGAAGCAGCGGTCTTTCTTCTTTTACCACTTATGATGATGGATTTTCTTCTCATAGATCTCCAGCTGAGGCGGCACCTCAAAACTTTCAGCTATACAGGTAAAGTTTATGATTGTTGTACAGTAAAACATAATCATCATTGACAAAATTCAGAGTTTTCTCTTTTCCCACATCTAGTTCTGCTTTGGGATAGGAATACGTCTAGGATTCTCTCTGATGTCATGCTCATGGCTGTTTTGAAGGAATTTCCTTTTCTGATATGCAGAGAGATGGACATCCCTGCTGCAATACTGATTTTAATGGCAAAATATTAGTTGTTGTTTTGTTAGTGGGGGAACTGGACCCACAACCTCCTTATCACTCCAACCTCTATGTCGCTCTCGCATACCATCAAGCCACCTTATCACTCCCATTTTCTCTATTTCCCCTTTTTCATTTTTTTATTTTATTTGGCGTTCAACTATTTATACTTCCTCTCTTTTCTGTCTATTACTATTTATTGTAGTAGGTAACAAAAAAAAATAAAAAGTGGTTACTATTTCATGCGATGTTCTTACTGACATTATTTGAATGTTGGATGCTAAAAGGAGCAAATAATGTTAGTTAGTTAGTTAGTTAGCTGGATTAGTATGTCCAGTTCATTAACGTGTTTCCCTATTTCTCTGTTAAATTCAAGTCAACTTCAAACATGTATCAACTCTCAGACCTGGCTCTGCCTACTGGAATGTCTTCTGAGAAAGGTTGCTTAAACTCTATGCAGTTCATGTTGTAAACATTTATATTTTTTGCTGCATTTCTCTTCCTGCCCCCTACCTTCTCAAAGCCTATACCCATTTATTTGTTTTTTGCATGTTAGTCTACTTGATTTATCAGCTATTTGCAGCTCTATTCACGTGAGCATTTCTCCAATGGTCATGTGATAATGATGTTTAATGAACTGGTATACTCTTATTAGGTAGTCACTCTCATTTTTGCATCAAGCACTGTTTCTCTTTCAATCACTTTATATGGTCTCTTCTTTCTTGGACTTCCATTTTTTTGGTCCTGATAAATGAAAGGTTGCTGACCTTGCTTGTTATGTAAAGTTAAATCTTTTTGTGGTTCTAGTATTTTGATTGTTAGAAAGACATATAGTATTTGGGTTCTAGGTGAAGACGCAGTGTGAAAGCAGATGGGTGCAGCCTCTTAATTCCAATAACATGTAAAATAAATCAGCACGCATAATTTTGCATGGCGTACGAGTTTGTAAACAATTCTTCTTACTAATTCTAGTGAGTACTGTTACAAAAGAAGAACACCTTTGATGGAGCTGAACCTCAACCTTCCAAAAGAAACTTGCGTAAAGAGAAGTTTTGGACAGTTATGTTTCAAATAAAGAACTGGAAAAGGAGGTCTTTTAATCACCTTGTTTTACACTCTATGATGCTTTTGTGCCAACTCACCCTCAAATATCATATAAGGATTTTGCTTGAAGCACGTGTATTTTTTTTCTTCCCAATTCTGTACAACCTGTTAAACCCCTGATTTGCATCACATTCATATAAAGTTGAATGTCAATATTACTTTGATCTGTTTTAGTTTTAATGAGGGTATAAGTTTGTGAGTTTCCTTTAGATTTGACATCGCATTTATTTTGTTTGTGTTTCAGTTGGGAGACATTTCAGCCTGTGGGGGGTCTACTTCCTCAGCCAGAATGGACTGCTTGGGACCAAACCGTTGAGTATTGTGCATTTGCATACCAACAATACATAGTAATATCTTCTTTGCGCCCACAATATAGATACTTGGGAGATGTTTCAATTCCATATGCTACTAGTGCTGTTTGGCACCGGAGGCAACTGTTTGTGGCAACACCAACTACTATAGAGTAAGTGTCTACAGTATTACTCTGCTTTTTGTATTTTTGGTTTAGTGAACCATTGTTTCTTGTACGTTTGCTTTAGCTGTTTAGAAAGTGGAAATTAAAAACTACAATTTACGTAGTTAATTCCCCGGTTATTTGTTAGTAGGCCAAAATTATAAACTATTCATGACCAATGAAAAAGTGGGAAAATATGGTTTAGCAAATCCTGATGAACATATATCCAGTTTAGGAACTAGGAAGTAACCAGTAATGGCTAATCCATGTCAGGATTGAACATTGCAGGTGTAGCTGCAGTTCTATGAAAGTTTCACCCCTTCTGTTTGGATATGATGTGTGGCATCATTTTCAATGCCTTTGTTCTTTTGTAGAATAGACTCCAAGTCTCTAAGATTTCAGTTTTGGGTACTTCCTCATGGCTCATGCTCACCTTTTACTATCCTATCATATTCACCCCTTTGTTGATCGTACATAAATTCCTTATATCTTTGATTGAATCAAATGGAACCCCTTGATCTCCCAAGCACTGGTCAATAATTCCAGCAGCTTAGCATTTTCCCTATCCTATTTTTTGTTCACCACAATAATAGCATTAGATATAGTAACCCAGATGCTCATCTTGACTGTGTTGTGTCTAATGAGTTCTCAAAGAAATACTAGTTTAAAGTCAAATCTTTTAGAAAATCTATTTGTATTGGGAAATCTTCTGTGACGTACTTGATGTTCAAACACTTATCATCTCTTGCGGATAGATACAATCCCCCTCCTGCGTCAAAAAAAAAAAAAATTGACATCCATATGCCTGTCTGTCTTGCTACATGGGATGCTTGCATCACTTGTAAATCTTAAATGCGATGTTCAAAATCTCTGTAATGACCAACTATCTCAAGCATAAGTTGTTGGGTGAAAATTAATAAGTTAAAGGGACATGTGCTTTTGATTAAAATGTCCAACAGCTTAAATTCATAATTTATTTTATGATATATGTTTTGATTTCAGAGTTGTTTTTGTGGACGCTGGGGTTACCCAAGTAGACATTGAAACTAAGAAGATGAAAGAAGAGCAAAAAATGAGAGAAGCACAGACAAGAGCAGTAGCAGAGCATGGAGAGTTAGCACTAATTACAGTTGAAGGTCCCCAATCTACTACAGAAGAAAGAATATCATTAAGGCCTCCAATGCTGCAGGTTAAAAAATGTTTTCAATTTTTATCATACATAGAAATGAGTGCTTCCATTCAGGGTCTATTTTCTCTTTCGTCATGATTTAATATTGTTTCTAGCTATATTTGAAAGATGTTGCTGGCATTACTTTTGAAAACTAGGGTATCTGTGTTAAATTTTTTGATATATTCTACATCTTTGATTAGCAGTTAGTTTTCTTAAGTTTTAAAGCCTGAAATTAATATGTGAATTTCATCTTTCATGTGTATGCGAGTTTTGTGTTATTTTTGCATTGGAGATAATTAAATGCATTGCATTTCAAGTGTATGATTCTGGTTTTAAATCGTATTATTCTCTAATAACTCAAAATTATGTCTCGTGAGAAATTTGAGAGACGATAAAATTGCTCTCCCACTGGATATACATCTGGCGTCTGCTTTTTCACCTTGTTTTAAAAATTGAAATTTCTGTTTTTGGTCCTTTGCGCATGCTCCAGTTTACACACACCACAAGTTACTTTGCCATCTATCTGATAAGAGTAAACATATTCCTGGTTTCCTTGGAGAGTGTCCCATCCTTTGGTCTTGTAATTTTTCTGCGGTCTAGAGAGAGAGAGAGAGATGAAGATATTTCTTTCTTGTTCCTATTCTAGGTGGTTCGATTGGCTTCATTTCAGCATGCTCCTTCAGTGCCACCTTTCCTGTCATTACCAAAACATTCTAGAGTTGATGGTGATGACTCTGGGATGACAAAAGAAGCGGAAGAGAGAAGGACAGGTGAAGTAGCGGTTGGTGGTGGGGGTGTGTCCGTGGCAGTTACTCGTTTTCCAATGGAGCAGAAACGTCCAGTGGGGCCTCTTGTTGTGGTCGGTGTCAAGGATGGAGTTCTTTGGCTAATTGACAGGTAATTTGGACTTCTTACTTTCACTTGGATGTTTTTAAATTAGAAAATTGGCTAAGAAAATAATAGAGAAGATTGGAGTTAAATGCATGATATTTTTCACTCAGAAGGCTGTATTTATAAACGTCAAAAATAAAATACATAAAAGGACAATACTTCAAATACTATTCCTATGATATTAAATTTCCGATGCTACGCATAGTCCTATTGATTTTTATTCCCAGCAGTAACGTCCTAATACTTCATATATGATTTATCCATTCCTGACTTTTAATTCATCCAAGCCTGTACACAACTGCAGTTGTATTTGATCTATTCCCAAGAGAGATCAATATATTATTTTGATGTTACTTCGTTGGGGATGATTGTTGTGGTGGACCAGCAGTCAGAGTCAGAGCGAACATTCAAGGAAGCATGTGATTAGCATCCATTGTATTCGAAACAGTTTGAGCAGCAATTATAAAGAGATTGTTAGGAAACCAAGAATTGGAGTTCAAGGATTTAGAGGAAGAACACATATTTAGAAAAGAAAAAAAAAATAATAAGAGAGAATATCTCCAAAGAAAATGATACCCAAGAGGCATACGCTCCTTCAATGGTATATACCACTCAATTTCTAAAGTTGCTAAAAAATCCTTTCAAAGGGAACGGAACCTTTATTTATAGGTTCCATGTACAATTAGGATAAGAGGATCAGAGGACAAAGACAACTGACCTATTAAAAACAGAAATCAGAATTATTAACCAAAACAGAACAGCCTGACTAATAACTAGTTGTCCCTATAACAATCTCAACCAATTAACTAACTGATTCTCCTATATCTATGCGGTAACAGAGACGTGGGATGCGCTTAATGTGTTTTGTGGATGATTAAATCCGTGTTTATGCTTCTGCTTAGTGATTCAACTGATTTAGTTGAGTATTGACTTTTCTTTGCGTTAGCTAACATGGGCATGTTGTGTTTGTTGCTGAGATTTCAATTGAAGGTTTTTCATTTTTATTAGATGTGGATTACCCAGTAATATTAATGATACCTGGGTTGTGGTAGGTACATGCAAGCTCACGCCTTATCCTTGAGTCATCCCGGTATTCGTTGTAGATGTCTTGCTGCTTATGGAGATGCTGTTAGTGCAGTAAAATGGTTGATTTCCTTCTCTCCTTTCATATTTTTTACTTACTAGTTAAGATATATATAGATATGATTACCTCATATTATACTTTTTCATACAGGGCAAGTAGGCTTGGGAGAGAACACCATGATGATTTAGCACAATTTATGCTAGGAATGGGCTATGCTACTGAAGCACTTCATTTGCCTGGAATATCAAAGAGGTGTGTTGTATTGTATGCTTATAGCCAAGAGCTAGCAATTTTAATTGATTTGTACGATATTTCTTTACGCATGGTTGTTGTTTACGTGTTTCAGGTTGGAGTTTGATTTGGCAATGAAGAGCAATGATTTGAAGAGAGCTCTTCATTGTCTTCTTACCATGAGTAACAGCCGGGATATAGGACATGATGGTACTGGGCTTGGTTTGAATGACATTCTCAATTTAACAGATAAAAAACAAGATGTAGTTGAAGGTGCTCAGGGCATTGAAGGTGTTCAGGGCATAGTGAAATTCGCAAAAGAGTTCCTGGATCTTATTGATGCTGCAGATGCTACAGCACAGGGTGAAATTGCCCGTGAAGCTCTGAAGAGATTAGCTGCAGCTGGTTCAGTGAAAGGTGCTTTACAAGGTCATGAGTTGAGGGGGTCAGCATTGCGCCTTGCAAATCATGGAGAGTTGACTCGGCTAAGTGTAGGCAGTCTTTCTTAATATTTGTTCTTCCAACACACTGATTTCTTGCTGTTTGGTTTATGTTGGTATAACAATCTAATAGAACTGGATCATAATTTATAGAATATAATTGTATTCAAGTAAAGCCCAATCCCAAGAACTAAGATCGAGGTGATAAATACAGGAAACAAAACAAAAATCCGCCCCTGGCATTGTAAAAGCATTTATTCTAATTGTTAAAGACTTATAGAAGTGTGCACGTTAGCATTTGTTTGTGCGTGAGTGTGATTTTGATTATATAGATAGAAGAAAGTTTAGAGAGAACCAGTGTTTAAAGGGAATGAAACACTGATGGTAATAAGAACGCTCAGAGGTTGGAATCTTTCTTTCTTTGACTAGGGTTCTTTCCCCACTAGATTGCTTTTACTGTATTTGGTTCCTCATAGTGAATAGACAATATGACCTGTGTGCAAAATGGAATTCGTCCGGATGACGTCGATCATTTTTGCTATGAATAGTTATACCTCTGCTTTTTAGCCATGATTACCTAGTAATATTGGTCTAATGGTAGCACATAGTTTGAGGGAAAAGAACAGACTAGCGTTTGTTTCTTTATTATTGTAAATGCTCAAATTTTTTATTAAACTAAACCTGATTTTATTTATTTATTAAGATGGCTGTTTTAAAGTGTCTTACAATCTGCTTTCTTTTGAGATCAATTAGTCTTCTTTAGCTTTTCGATTGTAACGATTTTGTTTTAATCACAACCATAAAGCATAAACATAAACAATGAATTACATTTATGCACTACAGAGTCTGGTCAACAACTTAATTACACTCGGCTTGGGACGGGAAGCTGCATTTTCTGCTGCTGTTTTGGGCGACAATGCTTTAATGGAGAAAGCATGGCAGGATACTGGAATGCTGGCAGAGGCTGTGCTTCATGCTCATGTATGATCTGTTATGTACAACTAGTTGACCACTCTATTTAGTATTCGTAGTCTGACCTTGTTATTTCAGGCACATGGACGTCCAACTCTGAAGAATTTGGTTCAGACCTGGAACCAAATGCTACAGAGAGAGGTTGAGCCTACTCCATCACAAAAGACAGATGCTACAGCTGCATTTCTAGCTTCTCTTGAGGAGCCTAAACTTACAAGTTTGGCAGAAGCAGGGAAGAAACCACCTATTGAAATCCTACCTCCTGGGATGGTGTCACTTAATGCCCCCCCTATCTCCATTCAGAAAAAACCAGCTTCTGCTCAGAATTCCCTACCACAACCAGGCAAGCCATTGGCACTGGAAGCGCCTCCTACAACCACAGAAACTCCAGACAGTTCTACACAGCTGCCCGAATCTTCGCCTGCACCAGCCAGTGATCCACCTCCATCAGACTCCACACCAATTCCTGAGGCCGCTCCACCTGAATCAAATTCGGGCGAAGCCTCTGTAGATAATGGAGGTCCAACTCCCGCGCCAGTGAGTGACGAAAAAACAAATGTTAATGGGGAAACTGTTCAAGCAGAGCCTACTAACGATCCAACACCGCCTGAGGACCCATCACCAGTAGCAGAGGTTTCAGAGACTAATGTTCCAAATTCAACAACAATACCTGCAAGTAGTGACCCCCTTGTATGATTGGTATACCTCCCTCACTGTTGAAGTAAATGAATTTATTTGCAATTCAAGTTTTATTTACATTTGTAAAGAATTCATTTTAGATATAAAGGAAATCTAGTATATTAGTTTGTTACAAGTGTAAAGTCTGGTCGTACAATTGTACCTAGCAGCTGTGTTTCCCTTTTTTTCCTCCCACTTTTCCAAGCTGATGTGTTCTCTCATATTGTTGTGATTGTGAGATATCCGGATACATGAGTGCTGTTTGCTGTTTTTTTTTACTTCGTGTTTTGAATTTGTTTTTGCTGAATATAAATTTTCTGCTGTTTTAAAATTGTACAAGTTAAAGGCCAGTGTCTCTTATTTGTGATGATTTTTCGGATTGCATACACAATTACACCTATCGGCTGCAATCTTATTGAAGTGTTATTTTGTTGTCCTTCCTGTCATCTCGACTTTCTGCATTTGTGAGCTGTCATCTCGACTTTCTGCATTTGTGAGATATCCCAGATATTCATCCATCTCCACCATACCTTTACCAAGAGGGGAATGGCGGGTCTTGGTATAGGTTGTTAAATTTAACTTATTCATACATACTTAACATACCTATGAAACATAAGTACTTTTACAATGGTGAAATACTTGTACGGGATACTTACTTGATACTGATATCGTATTTGTAGTACTCTGTTTTTTTACATTATTATTATTTGTTTATTTTTTATGGTTCCTAGTTGTAATGGTAAATAAATTTGCATATAACTATGAAGTCTCTTGGGTTCGAATCTAAAATATAATATTCATCTTAATAATATCAATATTTGTAAGTTGAATTAAATTTTATAAATATTTTTATACATTATTTTATTGCAAGTAAAGGTGATGATTTTCATATATATTAATATATTGTTATTTGAATTAATTTACTTTTGTAAAAGAATACAATTTTTGACTTTTAAATTTTTATTGTGAATTTGTACTGTAAATTAAACAATTTATCTCATTACTAAATTATGTAAAAAAAGAAGTTATATTTTGTATTAATGTATTTGTATCTTAAGTTTTTATAAAATGTCCCGTACCATTCTCTATATCCCATCTTACTCTATGCTACGTAGATACATACCAACGGAATGTTTTTTTATTCTTTTTACGCCCCTAGTTGTTTAACCTCAATGATGGCTTCCTACCATTCGATTCATGAAGGTTAACTAAGTTGCATACAACAATACTACTATGGCCTATTATCGAATGATAATAATACCTATTTTGTTTTGTCAACATATCGCTTTATTTTAAACTAATAGAATTGCAATGAATATGTAGTCAAATGTCAACATTCCACTATGGCCTATTATTGAATTTTGAGCGCTAGTGCATCACCGAGTTTGTAGAATCTCTGTTGGGGGAGGAATTTTCCCACCCAACATGGTTTCATGTTTGAAAACTCACAAATTTTGTATCTTTCAAAAGTATACTTTCGAAAATATATTCAACCTAAAAGTATAAAAAAAAAATATGTAAAAAGTAGCTACCTCTATTGCGACTATCTATACAAGACCAATCTTATACAAAATAACATACGATTTAATAGACTTGATAAAAATACAAAATAATTTGATAATGACAACAAAAGTATACATACCTAACTCTAAAGTATGTGTATATGTTTTCATTGAATGAATCTCAAATCTAGTCATCTACCAAACCTTTAAAAAAAGTTCTGCTTACACTTATTATTTTGCTATCCGCACCTTGTCAAATTTTCATAAAATTAGAATATCCAAAATATTTTTTCCTATTTCACTCATTCTTACACTTTGTTTTATCTTTTTCTCTCTTCATAACCATCACTTACCTCATATTATCTTACCCATATCACACACATACCTAAACTCATCTAATGTACATAAATTCAATTCAAGCAGCACAACATTGAAGAAGAGAGATTGAGTGAGAATGGGAGAAGATGAAGATTATGAATTTCAAGATGGAAGAGAAAAGAAGAAAATGAAGAAGAGTCACATTTGATTTAATGATAAGGATCATTTAGTCTTTTCAACAATGACATAAATGTAATTGGCAAAACAAAGGGTGTTAGTAGCAAAATTATTCAAAAAAAATAACCAAAACTTGAACTTTTCTTTTTGATTTGGTTGAAAGAAATGGGAGAAGAGAGAAGGATATTTAGTATTAGTTAACTGCATATGACGTGTTAGTTGTTAGCACCAAGTGTAAAGATGGTTTTTTAAATTTAAAAATATGACAAACCGCAAATTACAATTTAAAACTCATTTCAGTAACTGAAATTATTTCCCTTAATTCCCTCCTTCAATCTTAACAAAACTAGACATTTTATTCAATATCCCTCTCCTTCCTTTCATTTCCCAAACTAAACACTGGTAAGAAAGTTTATTACAGATATGTGAAACCTACCAGTAATCTATAGTTATGCATAGGTTGCCATTAGAATTTAAAGCAAAAATACTGAGTGCTTTTAAGACAGCAAGCAGCTAGAAACAACACTCAAATTTCTTGATATATCTATCACGTACATAGAAAGGAAGCTGCCTAGTTCAGTCACTGGAAGCAATATCGCCTACTTACTACTAAGCATTACACATTGGCATTATTTGTTGAAACTTAACTACTACTCTTGGCCAAGGGCGAGATCATGCCATGTATCCACATCAACTTGCTGTGTCTCCTGATCTGATCAACATCAAAGCACATATTAAAAAATCAACAATAAAACCAGCAACAATCCTCCTACAAAAGACCCATCTTGTTAACAATAAGTCAATAATCAACCACTTTTATATTCAAACACTCGCTTTCTTTTTCACAACCATATATTCAGTGAAGAAATTCCATTGAACTGTAACTTCTCAAGTAATATTAAATTTTAATCAACAACTGTGATGTTAGTTATCTTCCCAACAACCAAACCAATGAGTGCTTAATATAATAATGTTTCCATAAACCAGATTTGTCAATCACAGATCGAGGAAAGTCACAATTTGTTCAAATTTCACTACACAATAATAGTGTTATAGTGCTGCTATAGTCACTATTTGACAATATTTTGTACCAAATAATGTATTACAGAACAATAATAATTAGTTCAAATTCCGCTATGTTATAGTGTCTCTTTAGCCGCTATTTAACAACATTGTCATAAACTAAGCTCAAGAAAGATATTATCCACAAATATAATTGATTTAGTGAATGAATTAAGACACATACTTGAGTCCTCAGTATCATCTGTCCGAACAACCAGTGTTGGGGGCAGAGGAAGATCTGTAAAAACAGCACATCAGATTCACATTACTACATGGATATCAGCTTGAAAAATAAATTATCAATTCCATCCCTAAACTTACACCCTCTTCTTCGCACTTCGTCCCTCGAGTAAACCAACCACTAAGGAGGTTGAGGATTCTATTCCCACCCACAACATAATACCAATATATACTAACATTTGCCATTCCAAACAACAAAGTAAACCAACCACCAATACTTTGTTATAACTTTCAGGATTTTATATGTTTTTTAAATCACAATAGCACTATAAATAGAGTTATGGATAAAAGTTAGATTAATGATTTTCTCCTCATAAAATATATCTCATATATTTCTGCAAATAAAAATACCAAAAAATCAAAACAAAAAAAACCCACCAATTAGGTGGGAGAGCCTCATGGCCCAAGTACCACACTGGATAAATGAAGAAAGCATGAAGTCATTTTCTCCTCTCGTTTCTTCTTAGGAGGTCCCTACTCCCTAGTCCTTGAATTCTAGAAATTTCCACACTAATCCTAACATTTGTTCATTTACTAACATTTTGTGAAATTTGTAACCTATATCTACATTCTACATTCCAATGGAGGGAAAGGGAAAATAAAATAAAACAAAAAAAAGTAAAAGAAATAGTACCATCTTCAGGGAGAGTGTCTCTCATCCAATCTTCATCAACAATATCAATTAGAATTCCCAAACTCAGGTCTGCCATTTGTTAACTTTTCCACTACACTGTGTATTTTGCATAAAAATTGCAATTTTAAAAACAAAATCAATAATAACTAAATAAAAATTCTAATAATTTAATTTAAACATAAACACTAAATAAAATGGAAACAGAAATGTGTTAGCAATTTCATAAAGCTAATATAAATTTGTGAAAATAGCCGCCAAGAGTAAAGCTTGATATCGTTTCAGCGAAGATGGGGAAATCGGATTGCAGAAAAAGTAGGGGTTCAAAACAGTAATAAGAATTGAAGAAACGCACGCAATGGAAATTGAAATGGGAAGAAGAAATAGATGTGAAGAGTGAAATGAAAGCAAATTTGGAGAAAAGAGAGAGAAGTGAAAGAAAGAACCAACCTGAGTCACACACAGATGATGGATGAATCAATCAATTTGAGATTGCTAATAATAAATAATGGTTTGTCTTGTTTATTTTCTCTTCCAACTTTCAATAATTTGACGTTAGAAAAAATATATTCAAATTTTGGTAATTTTAGAAAATTCAAAATTTTAATTTTTTAAACGAATTACATTTCAAAAACTTATTATTTTTTAAAAATTTCAATATATAATACAATAATGTTTTTTTCATTTGTTTTGAGAAGCTCATACTACCGCATCACTCAAGAAATGAGAAAAAATCCAAAAAATGGAGAAATAAAAAGGTAAAACTTAAAAGGTAAAAATGGCATACTTCAAGTACGTTTACCTGGTGAGAGGTGTAGGTAAAACTATTTTTAATATACCTAAATTCATTTTGAATAAGTTTACGTGAACTCATTTTATGTACCATTAATGAGTTTCAAACCCTATTAATTATACGATCTTAAATTACGTACGTTTGTGTGAACTTAATTCATGTAATACCTAAGATTTTTACAATGTACGTGAATTCAGTTCGCGTTACAACATACGTGAACAAAATTTCCAGATTTTGAAAAAAGTTACGAACTCAAAAACAGAACAATAAATATATTTTATTTGGTCACTTTAACCAAAATGTAAAGCGGGAACTAATGGGATGCAAGTTATGAGATAACGATGTTAGTTTTAAATGATATGCGAATGGTTAAAAATGACGATGAAGGGATAAATAGAGCTAAAGAATATTATAAATATTCAAGAGGGAATTTAGGTATTTTACTTTTTAAAAATAAAATAAGGGATGTGAGTCGTAAAATGAGGAGTGTAGATAGCAAATTTGTAAAAATTTATGGGTTTGAATGTGAAATGTGAGCTATAAAAAACAAGTGACGAAAATTGCCAGTGTAATTAAAAAGTTCAAGGTGACGGAAGTAAAACTCTAACTTTATCAAAATTATTGCAGAAACTTTTTCTTACTCAGAATTTCTAAATTAATCACACATCATTTTAAAAAAGTTTTTTTTTATATGCACACTTCTAAAGTCATATTGAAGGGTTGAGGAAGTTCCTCACAAGTTTATTTGCAATTAGTTTTTATAAAGCTGAAGAACAGCACACGTAAGTTCAATCTTAAACATATATTTTGTTCGAGACTAGCTAATTGTAATATATATGCACTTGAGCAGCCTCCTCCTCAAGGTTGCCAAGCTATTCTTTTTTATATTATGAGTTTGAGCACACAAAGTTGACACATTCACATAAACTTGTTCTAGACCGAAGATGCTAAACATCATTGGACCGGATTTTGTCTAGATGATATGATTAAGGGAGTTTCTTTTCACATTCACAATATACACTTCAGAAGTATATTTCAAAAAAAATATATAATTTTTTGTCCTTCAGAAATATACTCGAACTTTTATAATAACATAGGAGGGATAAAAGTAACTCTCAGATGAAATAATAATACTTTAATTTAAAACAATTAAGTTGAACCATCTCTAAAAAGATATATGCTTGGAAAACGAAAAGGAAGTAAAAATAGAACTTTAAAATGAAAAAAAAATAAAAAAAATTGGATGCTACTTGAAAGAACTTTACTCATATAAGTCCACTCATCTCGACTTTAATTAGTGAGGTCCAATATAACTTCCAAATACAGAGAGTTCAGACCAAAAAAATGTATAAAAATTACAAATGCCAAAGTTAAATTTGGTAATTTATTGTCTACCATAGTCACAAATCCATTTAGTGGTACACCAAGTGTGTAACATGCTACAGATCCAGCAAGGCAACCACCTAAAATTTATTGTCTACCATAGTCACAGAAATGCTGCTCTTGTAAAAATTGGAACCCAGCAGCTGTTTGAACTCGTGATGCGGTGCCAGCCCTCAGATTTGCATTACACTTCTGGATCAAGACTTTTTTTAGTACTGAGTGTTAGGCTGTCTGAACTCGAATTCTCTCCAACATTTGTTCCCTTCCATCTAAAAGATTGTAAATGAAAGAATTACAATATACAAGCATCAAAAGTATAGGCTTATAACTGAATTTTCCCTACATCCAAATATGCTGTCAATATCAATGAAAAAAAAAAACATGATTTGTAATGATAGGATTATCTTAATCCATTTCTGACAAAATTTAACCCCCTGGCCTGTTTCACACGTTCATTAACCATCAATTCCTTCAACCTTTCAGCTTCTTCCCATTTCTCACCAATGACATACAGATCAGCAATAAGGTTATAAAGCCCCCCATCATTTTCTGGCTTCGCCGTCTTCAACACCTGTTCAATCACTCTCTCAGCAATCTCAAATTGCTTGTGCTCCTTACAAGCTGACAAGAACGAACCCAAGACAACAACATTTGGTTCCACTTTCATTGCTTTGATAATCTCATAAGCTTCCTCTAGCATCCCACTTTTCCCAATCAAATAAACCAAGCATGCATAATGTTGAACTCTTGGTTCCAAACCACATTGCTCAATCATCTTGAAATACCTTTTTCCCTCTTCAACAAATCCACCATGAGCACAAGCATTAAGCACCCCAGTGAAAGTCAACTCATTAGGTTTGACACGAGCCATTTGCATCTTCTCAAACACAATCAATGCTTCTCTACTAAATCCACATCTTGCAGCCCCACAAATCATCAACGTCCAAGACATAACATCTCTTTCATCCATCAACTCAAAAACTGTGGCAGCATTTCTCAAAACTCCACCTTTAGCATACATGTTAACCAAAGCAGCACCTATCTCCACATTCAACTCCCACCCATTTTTCACTATGTAACCATGAACTGATTTTCCAGCAAACAATCCAAAACACCCCATATGAGCACATCCCGATAAAACCGCACCAGCAGTTACTTGATCCGGTTTCGTTCCTTCAACCAACAACATTCGTCTAAAAAGGGACAAACTCTGTATATAACTTCCAACATTGGTATAAGCAGAAATCATGGAAGACCAAGACACAGAATCTCTATGAGGCATTTCCTCAAACAACTCACGTGCTCTATTAACATCCCCAAATCTTGAATACCCCAAAATCATGGTGTTCCAAGTGACTATATTCTTTTGAGGCATTTCGTCGAACAATACACATGCATCAAGGAAAGAGAGAAGAACATAAGCATTGAGAAGACAAGTTGCCACGTGGACATGTGATGTGAAACCTAGTTTGATGATGTGGGCGTGAAGGTGGTGAATGATGGGTAAGTTGTGTAAATGGGTGCAAGATTTTAAGGTGAAGAGGATGCAGAAAGTGTCGAGAGGAACACCTTTGCGATGCAATTTGGAATAGAGATGCATTGGTTTGGTTGGTGAAGATGAAGAACAAGCTTTTTTAATAGCTAAAGCATATGAACTCCAATTTCTCACAAAAGACAGCACTCGTGGTAGATGTTTCATTTCATTTCATTTCATTTCATATCAGTAATTCAATTATGAATAAAATTGAGTCTTAATGTGATACTAGTAATTCAAATTCGATTTCAAAATAGACGCACATGAGGAAGAAAATCTAATATGTAATTACTTCTGTGTATGGTATGGGGATGATCTGAATGCACGCGACATCGTCTTAATGTTTTTACCATTTTGGCATTTTTGGTTTAAAAAGTGTTTTGTTGGTTCGAATTTGTATAAACGAAAACGCGGGTGTAAGGAATTGGTTGTGACATTTACAACACTAGTTTAAAATCACAAGTATATGAAATTGTGCAGAGTAAATCAGCATTGCTACATTTTAGTCTTGGAAATTGTAACTGGTCAATTTAGTCTTTAAATGTATGTCTTTCATTGATTTTGATAGATGTTTTCTAAATAAATATTTTGATGAAAGCATTGAATTCATTGTTTGTCTTTTTAAAAAACATTTACTAACTAATGTACTTTTTCATTAATTTGAGAGACTGAATTGTTAGACTAACACAATCTTTTGAGGATCAAAATGCTGATTTACACAAACTACACATTTGCCATTCTATGATTCAAGCCTTGCAAATACTTTACCACAATATCGACACCATCATTATTGAAGACTGCGTAATTTAGCAAATACTTTTCAACAAAAATATCGACATCATCATTATTGAAGACAATGTAATTTTGCAAACTTTTATGATGTTTTAAATGAACTAAGGATTGAGGGCAGATTGATGTTATGCAGCTGAGCCTTAGATTGAAAGACCCAAATAACATTAGCATAAGAATGGATAGGAAACTAACAAGAATTTAAATGTTGCATTCATGTAAAGGTATTCCTGTCTATCTGTTTCTAAAACCACTAAGGTTCAAAAAGATATTACATAACATGGTGAAGAAGAATATAAGACCATACAACCACCCTCCTCCCTACCCTTCTTGTCGAATACTACTAAATTCTACATCAAAACTGACGAAACACACAAGGACTGGGAAAGGAGACGGCTACGTAGATTCCGCCAACAAGTGAGATGCAAATAAATATCAGTTCTTTAATTATTTAGGGATGCATCTTTGAATTTTCCCGACCCCAATAGGCCAACAGCGTCAGCAGCTCACGTCTTTGGACAAAGCAGTGCCTTCTTAGGGGATTATTAAAAGCCGCCTCGCTTGTTTGGACAATCCGACGCTCTATGCCCGGACTCCCCACAATTAAAACAGGCACCTCCAAAGCTTCTGCAATGCATTTAAAGTGTCATATTAGTTAAACATGAGCTTGATATTGCGCAGTTAATGCTACTTATGTAACTTGGATAGAAAGAAATCAAGAAAATTGACTGACAGCAATAAAGAGAATCATTATAACTTCAATATTATAACCTGTCCGATGATGATGAAGACCTGCTTGTTCGTCTGCCTCCAATTAGCCAATCATCCCGACCACTTCTTTCTGGTTTGGACCAGCTGTTGCCAGATCTATTATAACTTCTGCCACCCCTCCTAGATGAGTCACCAAACTCATCATCAGAGCCTCGGCCTCCATCCCATCCTCGTGAAGATCTAAAACCTCCTCTCCCATCCCTAGGATTTCTTCGGTTACTTCGTTCTCTATCGGAAAACTTCCCATAGAAGTCACTTGCAGGCCCATCATCTTGCAATGGAGGTAACTGCCAATACAAAGTAGCATATGCAATGCACACTTTAATATAATCATTAATGCAATGAATTGATACAGAAATGTGTCCTTTTGGTTGGGTAAGAAAACGAGCATGACACATACGATCCACAACGATTTACATGATAAAATATTAGTAAATGCTGTAATTTACCTTTGCGACTTTGGAAATAGTGTTTCCAGCTGGTATGTCCTTATTGAGTAACTCTTTAGCAATGTCCTCTGGAAGATCAAAAACGGCTCCTTGAACCTGATATTAGGTATTGGCAACGGCGAATTGTCAAACAATTTGTACAATGTAAGTGGATTCCCAATAAAGTTTGAAGAAAGACAGTCACATAAACGAATATAACTCAAATACAAACCCTTTCATCTGCAATTAAATGTATCTTTCCAACTTCATCGGCAGCTTTGGAATATACATCAGAAAGAAAACCGGTGACTGATCTTGCTGAAAAATATCTTTGAGAATTTTCTGAGTCTCGAGTTAGTTGCAATGTGACCCATCCCTGCAATACCAGACAGTTTTAATGAGCTAACGAGAACACACAAGGATGCAAAAACATCATAAATATTTAACACCAACTGAAATGTTATGCAGCACTGAATGATACCCACACTAGTTTTGAATGCTTATAGATAACACACAAGTTTAGACTGAATTAATGTGATTATCATAGGAGAGACGTGCTGAAAAGTTTAGGAAGCAGCTCGTGAAAACAAAAAACTGTTTCAATAGCAAGATTATTCACACTTAAAATAAAGGCAACAGATAGAAAAATTCTTAGATTGGAAAACTTCAATTAGAAATGCAAGCTTCCAATACCTGTTCATGGGTGATAAGAGACCTGGAAGACGGAGGTTGGGCAAATCCACTCAGTTGTGCCAGTGCAGCTGCAAGGGCAGGTGTTCCTTTTTCTTCAATTAGCCTTTGTGCAGTTGGGGTGAAAAATGCAATAGACTCGGGATGGACTCCATTAAGTGTGGCAACAACTTGCTGAGCAGATGCCTCCAAAACATCTTCCATAGACGGTGTGTTAACAAATTCAAATTTGCATCCTACATCACGCTCAAGGGATCTAACTGTTCTTCTCTGGTTACCGGTGTACATCAGAATGGCAGAACCTAGCTTTCCTGCGCGTCCAGTACGACCAGAACGATGTACAAAAGTCTCGGGATCATTGGGAAGCTCGTAATGGATAATCTGAAAGAAAACACATAAGAAGGATATGTTCATCAATATTTAATATGCCAAGAACAGATTGCATTTGCCTTTCAATACTTGACCAAGGCATAACTAAGAAGCTTCTGAGTCAAATATAGATCTAAAATAACAGATGACAGGATTGGGAAGAAATAATCAAACAACGACCTTAAAATTAATACTATGTATTCACACTTCATACGAATATAAAATTCTAACTCTGAAGTCAGATGAGACAATGTACACTAAAAACAGATTGAAGAAAAGGTCGACTTTATATGAACTTACCAAATCGACATTGGGAATATCAAGTCCACGAGATGCAACATCAGTAGCAACAAGCACTGTAAATTTTCCTTGTCTGAAACCATTCAATGTTCTCTCTCTCTGGTGCTGAGATATATCGCCGTGCAGTGCTTCAGAAGTGATACTATTTGTTAATGCTAATGACACTTCATCAGCATCTCTTTTTGTCTGCGTAAAAACTATAGTCTTCCCACCTTTCGCATAAACCTAAAAGAAATAGTAACATTTAATAAAATTAGTGAACTCAGTACCTATTAAAGTCAATGGTGCAATGATACCGTGACAGAAAATAATAGCTTGAAACACATCAGAAATATAAAACTAATTGATTTAATATATTCATGATTTCCAGCACCTACATGAGTTGAGGAAGAATACACAGCCATAATTGTTACAAGCATAACTTTGGGTTACTATTTACTAGAACTTGTAACTAGTAAAACAGTAATGCAACATTAATCGATGTAATGACTAAATGTAACCAACAAAATACAGATGCAGAGGTTATAGAACATCAAACTAGGAAAGAAAAAATATCAACTGGCAACTTACGGTAATAAGATCAGAAAGAATTGTTCGCTTTGAAGTGGAAGTGGCTGATATAGCATAAAGTTTTATCCCTTCAGCAAGTTTTTCTTCTTCATCGCCAACCTTTTAAAAAGAGAATGGGAAAGCATCATGATCATTATCTAATTGTTTTTGGATAAAAATGCATCACAGTTATGACTCAATTTTCATACTAAAATAACATAAATGTTATGCACAATTATGGCACAAACCATTTGATGATAGGGTTGTGAAATTTAGGAGCAATCAAGGATATGGTAGAGAAAAAATTGAAGGGGATAACAGGCAAAGCAGATGCGTCTTCAAAATAAACAGATATCAATTGGCTATGTTCTATGTATACTTGGAGAATAGAAGGCTGCAGTAAGAGAAAAAGTTACCAAATCAATTGTCAACGGATTGTTCAAATACTTCCTGGCCAATTTCTTCACCCAAGTAGGCATGGTTGCAGAAAAAAGCATGCTCTGCCTCTTTGGTGGAAGCTTCTCTAAAATGACTTCAACATCCTCCTCAAACCCAACAGCAAGCATCTGATCAGCTTCATCGAGTACCAAATACTCAACTTCACTCAACTTAAGCGTGTTCCCATTTATAAGGTCAATCAGTCTGCCGGGAGTTCCAACAACTACATCAACACCACGCGAAAGTGCACTCTGCTGAGTAACATAAGAAACACCTCCATAAACACAAACCGTTTTGAGATAAGGTGCAGATTCTTTTATCTCCTTCTCTACTTGCTTTGCTAACTCCCTTGTCGGTGCAAGGACCAAAGCTCTAGGAAGACGCCTAACAACAAAGAAACAAACACATACATATGAAACATGAAACATAACTGAAATTAAAATTAATACATGAAATACACATTGCATGAAATGTGGATGACATTCCTCATCACACAAGTCTTCAAGTCGGTTTTGTAAGAATGAGTTAAACCTAATATAAAAATCTAAGATTCTATCAAAGTTTATCCAAAATCCGTTGGGCCACGTGCTATCTAGCAACTCGGGTCAAACACTAAATGTGAAGTTCTGTATATGAGGGGTATGGTGAGGGACGATATAGAATTGAGATAAGATTTAAAAATGTGTTTATAAATGGGATGCTGTCAATATGGCTTGAAAATGCATTTACAATTGAAGGGCATATGTCAGCATACAAGTCGACATATGTCAGAATACAAGTCGGTTTTGTAGTGTTTAATTAGGGATAAGGCACCCCAAATTTTTCAGAGTGTCTTTTTGCACATGACATGAAATCATGAATGTGACGACCGAATGAATGGGGATTACCTGTAAGAACCTGAATCACCATCGTCATTGAGGCCATTAATAATAGGAATTCCAAACGCCAATGTTTTCCCTGTCCCAGTCTTAGCACGAGCGATTATATCTCTACCTTGTAGTGCAGGTACTAACACGGCTCTCTAATTACAAACAGACAAAAAAAAATTATTAACCAAAACAATGAACAATAATATTGTGCAAAAATGAAGTGACTGTTAGGTTTTGTTAACGTACCTGAATGGGAAAAAGTTCGGTAATCCCACGGTTGCGGAGTGAATCGACGAGACGCGAAGGCAAGTTGAGTTTAGAAATGTCAAGTTCGTCGGCGGAAACAGTTTGGGAAGGGAATTCATCGTCTTCGTCGAAGCCTATTCCTTGGAATGCGTCATCACTGAGGAGTGAAGAAGATGAGGAGTTGGGAGTGGCAACCGCGGAAGGAAGAAACCTATCAGAGGAGTTGTTATGTGTGAGGAGGTTGTTGCTGACGTGGCGGGACTTGTTGCCGTCGAAAGAATGGAATCTAACGGATGAAGTTGGTTTGTGCTTTTTGAATTGTTCGAGAGGGGGAAGTTTGTATGTGGATGAAGCACCAATTAATGTTATGGAAGCCATTGGTTCTTCTTCTTAGTTGGATAGAAGAAGAAGGAAGAAGTGAAAGAGATAAAGATAAGGGAAAATATAAATGAAATGAAAGAATGTATGGCTTCTTAAACCTCCAACTCGCCCTCGAGTAAGCGTTAGTTAGTGAAACTGATTATTATTTAGATTTAGATATTTCGACTCGGGTCGGGTGGATCTAATCTACCCGGATTCTTCTAGCTGCCTCTTTTGGATAAGTTGTCTTTTTTTGGTCGATCTATTTATTAAAGAACATATATGTTTCTTAAGCATGAGATTGTAGTGGTTCAAAGTTGGACTAGAACCTGAATAAAGTTTAACAATTATTTCAGCTAATATATCTCCGTAATTATAGATTTATTGTACATATTAGATTTCTTTAAAATGAAAAATAAATTTATTCATTTAATATAATATCTAAGAGAATTGTCGTAAAAGTGATACATAAATGTTTAATATAATATTTAAGAGAATTGTCATAAGAGTGATACATAAGTGTTTAATATAATATCTAAGAGAACTGTGATGAAAGTGATACATAAGTAATTGAATATACTTCATCCACGTAACAAAAATACATTAATAATAAAGTCTAATAAGAAATGAGTCATCGAAAATTAAACAGTAACTCAACTAAAATAGTATGATTAAATTAACATTTAAAACTTAACAACCAATATAACAATGTCTTTTGCCCCTTGTCAATGACAATATAAAAATGAGAATCTACAATTTTTTATCTATCTATTTTTAGATGTTTTTGTTGTTGTTGTTGTTGTTGTATGCTTGTTTCAACTATAAAGTGATCTCAACACCTGATTAGAAGACAAATGAAATGTGGTGGAGTTGCAGATATTAGTGTAAACCTCATTTGAACCCGTCGTCAACTTTTGAAAAACCAAAATCTATTAGAACATTTTCACAAACACATAATGTGTTTTTTTTCTATCGAAGTTCTGAAAGCTCTTTTTTATCATGGAGGCTAACACACATACAATTACAACATCATCAGACTCATAATATAATTTAATGCATTTGTTTGAATGGAGAAATTAGAGTATGTGTTAGGTTTTTTTAAAGATCGGGCCTTAACAACGAGCATTTGACAAGTAATAGGCATTTGACAATGAATTCAGGTCTAACATTTTTAATGTTGGCGAGACTCAAGTTTTGCAAAACCGCTCAATCTAGCTTATTTCTACCATAGTATTGATGAGAACCAATATCTTAAGAGGATGGTGATCGGTCATGTATGAACACCATCAATAAATATGGAAGTTCATCGGATAAAATAGAGAAGTCAACAAAGTTGATGATGGATGAGCCACGAGAAGATGCAATTGTACAAGGTGTGGTAGATGATATGCATCCTCAAATATGAAGGGGAAAATGATTAGTTAAAATCATAGTCTACCAACATCAGATAAAAATATTCTTGGGAGATAAATAATAATACCATATGACTCAAAGAAGAATACGTGATTCAATGTCGTGGCCCATAAATGAGAAGATAGGAGAGAAGTTAGAGTTTTTTTCTCTAAATTTTCATGATTTTTATGTTTTATTGAATTTGAAGAGTTCAACATGTACACTTTATTAACATATCACTTTACATGATCAAATTATTGTTTTATTATATATTAGTAAAGTTCATTTATATATATATATATATATATTGATAATAATTATATAAAAGTATATCAATAATATTATTAAATTTATAATTTATGTATAATAAGGGTCAAAATTTTATAATTTTAGAGAAAAAAATTAGATCGAAACTAAAACTGCAATAGATATAAAAATTAAGAGATTAAAAAAGTCAATTTAAAAATGAAAAATTATTTTTAAAATAGTAAAATAAAAAACAAAAATTAAATAAAATTTAACCAAATTGGATTATTTTCAACTTTGTCTTCTTAAATGGTAGTGTTTAAATTAAGATATTTTGTGAAGAAAAAAGAATAATAAAATTGTTCCGAGAAATAGGTAAGAAGGGTGTGTAATGAAGAATTGGGTGGAAAATGCACGTCACACGTTTGGGTCGAGCGTGTGGAAAAGTAGAAGGCAACGCAACACAACAGAGCACAGCTGTTAGAAACAAATACTGCAATTTTCAATTTTGGGACATCGTTGGCACTGTACCCCTACCCCCATTTTCCCCCATTCCTTGCTACCAAAGCCAACACTCATCCTTACCTTTCTTCTTCAATCATTTCTTTCTCTTCTCATCATTCATTACTCTACGGATCTGCTCCATTTTTCTCCATCTGGCTAGGGTTTACGCGTTTTGCTGATCTGAAGAGAGCTTGGCCAGAATGGGTGTACTGGTTCCGGTTTTCTTCTATATCATCGCTTTCTTCTGTACCGTTGGAGCCGTCTCTTTGGCCATTCTTCACATTTACAAACACCTTCTCAATTACACTGAACCTACTTATCAGCGTTTCATTGTTCGGATCGTTTTCATGGTTCCGGTCAGATTTCATTTCTCATTCAATTGCACTTGTTATATGCAATCTTTATTATCCCCGTTTTTCATCATTCTATTTCCTAATCGGTTTTTTCATTGGTGCATTTTGTTAGTTGGACTGATTAGTTTTTATTAGCTAAGATAATTAAATATTAACCCAACCCTAAATGTGTCACTGTTCAAATGCCAAATTACATTCATTGTTTTCACTTCGGGTATGCCTGGACGGAGGATTTTGAAAGGGATGGGAGGGATTATTTTTCTTTTTTAAATTAAGGAAGCTATTAAATATTTATAAAAATAAATTGAGTGTGATGGAAATGTTATATGAACATCTATCATGTTATTGTTTCTTTTCTTTTTTTTAAAATTTCAAATATATACAAAATATTGACTCAGTACTCCAAAAAACCCTCCCATCTAAAACCCTCAATCCAAACAAACCCTTAGAATAGATGAGGGACTTTTGAACTTCTATCTGTAAACGTGAGGGAAATGCGATCATGAATTGGCTTTGCTGTTATCCAGTATCTTAATATAGAAATTTGTAATTTCTGGAATTATTTTATCAGCTAATTGACTTAGTGACTGAACCGTCTTTTATTTTACCTATTTGGTTATTTACCAACAGTGTCTACTTGCTGTATTTGCTATGCATAAAGAGTACGCTTTCCCTGTTGCTTAGTAATTGTAAATGTCAGTACATGTATGGTTTGTGTTTTTCTTAATAGTTATTTGGTTTCTCTTTTTAGGTCCTTTGTTTTCTTCTTCATTTACACATCATAGTGCTCTTGAAATTCAAATGGGAATATTACTAGTGTTTTCTTTTTATGGCTCATTTCAAACAGGTACTAAACATTAAATTAATTTTCTTTGGCAGGTTTATGCGTTAATGTCATTCATGTCCCTTGTTTTACCGGGGAGTTCAATCTATTTTAATTCTATCCGTGAAGTGTAAGTTATCTGTGTTTCCGTATTTATCAGTTTACTTATGTTGTTGCTGATATTTAGACCTAACATTTCTTTCATATATGTTGTTCCGTCCTGTTTCATGTTTCAACAAGGTGATTCGATGATTGCCAGCGATATATCATATATTGCTATTGTCATTTGATTCAAAGCATGACATCATGAATCTTTAAGGTTCAGAAATCCCTCCTACCTGCTAGTTTGGTACCGTGTCATTGCTCTAGATAGAGTCCATATTCATAGAATAGAAGATGCATCTAGTTCTTCAAATTCATCGTTTTCTCTTGGAGTATATCTAAAACTGTGTCGTTGGGGTACACTTATACCTTGTTAGCTAGTAGCTGCTAAGCAATGCTAGAGTTGAAGGAGCTCAAAGAAGTAATCGTTGAATGATATAACTAACGATTGCAGCAGTTCTCACCCATGTGATTATGAGTGGAAAGGCGATTGCCCCCCTTTCATTTACTATTTAATCTGATTTCATTCTTTTCTTTTTATCTTCTTTTGCACCTCAGATAACTAAAGTTCTGTAATCTAAACCTTGCTAATTGTTGTCTGTCCCAGATTTGAAATTATAATGAATTTTTAGATATACATTGATATTGATTAACCAACTTTGTTGATCATTTTATTTTGTCTACTGTTTCAGCTACGAAGCTTGGGTCATTTACAATTTTCTGTCACTGTGTCTAGCATGGGTTGGTGGTCCTGGATCAGTTGTAATAAGTTTGAGTGGTCGGGTTCTGAAGCCATCAGTTTGTCTGATGACTTGTTGCTTTCCTCCTATACCACTGGATGGGTGAGTTCTATTCATATTTTTGTATTAAAAGCTGATGGTCTGAAAATTGTTATGTATATCTTGAAACCGATCCCTTGAATTTTTTACTTCGGTTTTTGGAATTACCTTTTTTTTTTTTAAATCTAAGAGGCTAGGATGACTTATGTAGCCTATACTATGGAAATTTGCTGTTATAAATTATTCGAAAACCTTCTAGACATCCCAGAGAAGCAGCATACCGTGATACAGACTTGTAAAATAATGGCATGATCATCATATCATAACTAATTTTCATTTATCACTTCTAAAACTTCTATTGTAGGCGTTTCATACGTAAATGCAAGCAAGGGTGTTTGCAGTTTGTGATTTTGAAGCCCATTTTAGTAGTTGTTACACTTATTCTTTATGCTAAGGGGAAATACAAAGATGGAAATTTCAATCCAAAGCAGTCATACTTGTATCTTACGATCATCTATACGTTCTCTTATACAATGGCTCTCTATGCTCTTGCATTGTTTTATGTGGCATGCAAGGATCTGCTTCAGCCATTCAATCCAGTCCCAAAGTTTATTATCATAAAGTCTGTTGTATTTCTGACTTATTGGCAGGTAATTTCTATACATCTCTCATTTTTACAGTCTATTCTTTTCTCATGCTTTCAACTCTATCTTATTGATGTTTGTATTGTGATTTTAGATGAACAGGTCAAGAGTAGCAATTATATTTCTCTTTTATGTTTGCACAAAAAGGATCTTAATGTTATGTAAAATGAATACTAATCTTTTTTAAGGATGTCTTATTTGATCTTAAGGTGATCAGTTACTTGTTTGGAGCTTTTGGAAGTATATTACAGTACAATATATTAATTATTGTTTCGCTATCCAAGTAGTGTTAGAAATAACTGTATGCTAGGAATTGGAGTTGGCTTATTTACTTTTCTTGTGAATTGCATTTTGTATGTATTATTTTTGCATGTAAATATCATTCAGCTGACTGTGTTTTCAACACTCAAGCATATTCAGAAAATCCCATCCTATTGGTATCAGAGCGGGAGCAATCCCACTTCTTTTTCACTTCAATTGTATAGTTCAGCTGCATCAATGCTGGGCTCTGTTCTGAATTTCTACCTATCTCCGTAAAGCTCCAGCTGTGTTCCCGTGTCTTTATTCATTCCAGCACATACTTCGTCTATTGTCAGTCTATTTTCTTGCCTTTGTCAACCGTCATCTGGTGATTTTCCATCCAGAAAAAGACCACCTTTAGGAATGCCTCTCCATGTGTCGAAATTTTCAAAAGTCACGGCAGCGTGAAAGCTATGCACTGCCATCCCGTCCCGTCACTTGTCTGCCTTTTGAGTCTGTTTTGGCCCTTTTGGGTCTCATGTACTAATTTTAATTTCTCTCTGGTCTGAGTGGTGGGTCTTAGTGTTGTGGATGCTACTCTCCCCTATTATGTGCAACTTTATGCCTCAGACCCTTTTTTCATGGCGTTGACTGCATGGTCTGATAAGAGTAAAAAGGGTACGCGTCTCTTTCAATTGCCTCTAAAAAACTAAATGGAAATAAATTACTTGGACCGTGCTCTGATATAGAATCCTGGTTTCTTGATCAAGGAATTTTTTATCATTTAACAACTCATGCCTCATAAGAGAATATGTGGCAATAAGTTGGCTGTCACTTTGTAACCTTGTTTTGGCTATGTAATGAATGTATTGATCTGTTTCTTTTGGTTCAACACTGTTCCTATTAATCTTATGTGAAGATGATTATGACTGATGAAGACCCTTGAACGGTGCTGGATACGTTAGATCAAATGTACATGGTTTTTCTTTTTCATGATCTACATAAGGATTTTGAAAATGTTAGAAATTAAGTTCCAGCCAACCCAAACGTTAATCTAGTGGACGGGGCAGCGCTTGACTGTTTATTTCGAGTTCTATTGACTAAAACATCTGTCAAGTGACTAAAGTCTTACTCTTTTGTAGTTATGTACTATTTTAACAATTTCTGATCATAGAAAGGGTGGTTAAAGTAGCCGGCCACAATGCTTTTTTAGCAAATGAGTATCTGTATGATGCATTCAATATTGATGCTATCCTTGTATGGTTTTACAGGAAAACCTTCAAACATGTCATTGGTTCTAGACTTAGAGTGTTGGATGTTGAAAAGAAAGATGATATTCATCAAGAAAATGCGTCCTTATATAATAATGAGTATCAGGATCTCATGTTAAAGGAAGCTTCCTATAACAGTGTCACTTCCCCAGTGCCCCGATATAGTAATTCCTCATTTTGTTTACTATTTTTCAGTTTTATCTTCCAGATCTTGGACTGATATCCTATATCATATTGCTGGTGTCCTTCCTCTTTATCAAACTTATCTGCCACTAAAGCTCTCTTTTCATTACACTTATAGATGGTTCAAAAGTTAAAGCCACCGGCATTTGCCGATCTTGCCTCCCTCAAATCTGTCCTCATTCGTAGTAGTCCTTTTTACTTAGTATCAATTAGTAAACTGACTCACTCTAAATCTTTCAATGGCCCTTTTTGCTGTTTTTTCTTATAAACAAAACTGTAGTAGCTGATGATTGACACACACTTTGAATCATTACTAACCAGTCAACTATATTTTTTTAAATTACCTCCTGTTGTCTGTTTCTCAAGGGTTTTACTTTTCTAAATTTACTTCAAATTCTACGCTTATCTAGAGTCCTAGTAATAAAATAAATCCATATAAAAGGAGAGTTGATGTTCACATGGTCGTATGATCATATATTATTTAGTTGCATGCAAAAGGTTTGCCATGTGATGGGATCTAATTTAAAAATTTGAAGATGGCTATAGCCTATCTGTTAACTTGTTGATTATTTTATCATCTTTTGTTTTTACACTAGAGGTTTAAAGCAGCGTTAGTTTTTGTTTTTTATTTCTTAGGGGGTGCTATTCTTTCTTGCTGCAAAGTCGGGATTGATTGAGGATGCTGAGGAAGCTGCTCTACTTCAAAACTTTATCATTTGTGTTGAGATGCTTATTGCTGCTGTGGGCCACTTTTATGCATTTCCATACAAAGAATATGCTGGGGCTAATATAGGTGGATCCCGTGGTTTGACTGCTAGCCTTGGGCATGCTTTGAAGTTGAATGACTTTTACCATGATACAGTCCACCAGGTAAGTCTCACTTTTTATGTTCTGTCCATATTTTACTGACTTTGTTAGCATATGCCTTTGCACTAGGCTTAATGCCGCGCTCTGCAATGCATTTATAGTTCCTTGTGTTGTTGAAATTTCTGACTTTCATTTGTTTTTTCTCTTGCAATAAAAAATCTGATACTACTCAAATTTGTGGCAGTTTGCACCCACCTATCATGATTATGTTCTCTACAACCATAGTGAAGGGGAAGAAGGAACAAGAAAGTACAGGTCACGAACGTTTGTTCCAATTGGCCCCGAGATGGACAATGTGAGAAAAAATAAGCATGTTATTGGAAACAAGATAGATGACATACAGCTGGCAAGCTTCTCTTCTAATAGTAGTACTCCTTCAAATTCTGGTTCGATGCCCGATGCTTCAAACTCTGATGTAATGAAATCTTCCTTGCTTGTGGATGTCTCCAATTCTATGTCCATACCATATGATTTGACGCTTATTGACTTGGATGTATCCAGCTACCCTGAAAAAGTTCCTGCAGCTGATAAAGCTGGTGCTAGGTGATCGATAAGGAACATTCAGAACTAGGTTGGTTGGGAAAATGTTATTGCTAGAGAGGATGTGTGCATCTAACAATTTCTTTTTTGGCTCAGAGAGGACAATGATCCAAGTGTGGTTCCTTACATTCCAGGAAAAGATTTAAGCAGATCATGTGCAAATTTGAGTCGATCTATAAAAAGTTGGTTGTCAGTCTCCACACCAAGCAAACAAAACTGTCCTTGTTATTATTGATCTCGGTCTTCGTCATACTGTAATTGTCTCTGTTAGTTTTGTCCTATCACCTATGTGCAATTGTAGATACATAACTTGTTGACATACGTAAGAGTTCAAACACGAGTGATACTCAAGAAATTTGACTTAGAATTAATTTATTGATTCTTTTCTTCCATGCATTATGTAGAGTTGGGTTCATGTTGGTTTATTGCTTATATCCACTGTCGTTATTAACAATTTTGACATCCTAATGTTTTTATGTTTGATAGAATTTTATTCATGCGTTGATTTCCTCGTTAGTTGTTAGGATCCTCGTGCATGTTTGGTGTCACGGTAGAGTTATTAGAATAACGTTGAATTGTTGTGATTTTTAAAAATTACAAGTTGTAGTTATGTTTGGTATTCCGGTGTAGTTAGAATCACAATGATATTCCGTAATTCTGACAATTTTGTCAAATTCATCGAGATAACAAACATATGTTTATTAATTTTTATAGTCCATCTCTTGTCCACTTTAAAGTTTTGTCTTCATATGTTAGTAACTTTCTGCTCCTAAAAAATTGAATTTGAATACTAAACACTGCTCAGACAATGTCATCATGGGTAAACAGGCCCCAATCCTCTAATTTGCCCATTTGTACTTTATTTTTTCAAGTTTAATTTATAAGGAGCTGATGAGTTTATGAAATGTTAGGATTCCATAATGTGAACATGTATGTCTCAGCATTACGAACCAGATTCGTTTTATACCTAACTGATGGGCATAAATACTCGGACGACGACAAACACAATTAATCTCTACCTATGGATCAGTAGATTTTTTTTTTTAAACAAATTTTAAGGATTAATCTAAAGAAGTTTAATAAATTGAAATTTCATTTGATTTAGAAATTAATACAAATTTAATTTAGTTCGGTATTGAAACTGCTAGGACCAAAAGTTGAAGTTCAAATTTTCTAAGATTTTAACGGAATTTCAATTAATAATATAATTTTCCCTTTCCTCAGTTTTTTAGAAAATAAACTGTAGATACATGTTTAGGATTTAGGTTTATCTTTTAAAAAAAGGACTTCAATAAGATTGATCAAATGGTACACCTTATATTTTTTTAAGGATAAAAAAACGACAGTAATGTTTTCTAAATGTGGAAAGAAAAGCATAATTATAGGTGACAATTGATATCTACGGATAAAAATAATATTAATTTTTATATTTATATTTGTGTAGGTATCCCTTAAATAAATATTTAATGAATTTTCAATTATATGCGAATATTAACGGATATTTATAGATATAGTCTTTTAAAAAAAATTAATTACATATAAAATTATTATTTTTATTGTAATTATATAGAATTTTCTTCTCTTTTATCAAATGCAAAAATAAATATTAATACATAAAAACATTAACATGTTGACACAAATAAAATATATCATAAAATTACATTGTAAAAGTATTAATATATGAAGACGTAAATAAAAAACATTAAAATATATCAATTTTATTAATTTATTAAATATAAATACTACTGAATACGCGTAGGCGTAGGAATGCTTGAAGTTGCAGTTAGTGTGGAGGGATGTTAAATTAGAGAGTTAGTTGTACCTATCCAAGTATGCCCCCATCTTGATGATAACATCATCATTCATCAAGCTCAAATTTTATTATTTAACTTTTTGAACCAACACAAGCACACCGTTATATTCGTACGCCACCCACGTTACGTACCATGCTTATATTTCCAATTCACAAATCCAATTTTTGTTATTGTTATTTCTACATGCATTATCAATAATATTATCAAAGGCATAATTTTTATTTTATAGCCATTCGTTACATTTAGTGTATTGACAGTAAAATTAATAAAATAACAATCAACTATTGGGATTTTGTATAATTTCTATTATTCAACTTTTATAAAATTACGATCACTCATTCTAAAAAAAATTAACATGCACCTAGGGTTGATTTTTCAAAATCTCCGATGTTATATTGTGTGTTCTTTGCATATTTATTGTAACACGCGAAGGATTAAGTTTGGTGCACCGATTATAACATTACGAGAGCATTTGTCCTCACATGATGAAAGAAACGATACCCCCATTGGATATTAATGTATAACCCTTTTAAACCAAACCATTCGATAATCATTCATCAAAGCAACAAGAAGATGATGCAACCGTGTGACTGTCTTAATGATCATTCACGCAGGATGAGGGAACTATACTTATGAAAAACGAAACAAAACAAAAAAACTGTCGTGGATATGTAATACTAAAAAATACCGTCTACTCTCTCTATGTCCCTAATTATAAATATTATTTAGAATTTATTTTCTTTAAATATAAATCTATTTACAATTTTCAAGATGTATTTTTTTCCACAAATATATCTCTTATTAATTATAGTATCAATTAGTTTTGAAACATGAAAAATCATATCAATATATTTATATAATAAGAGAAATTTAGTAATAGTCATACACAAAATTTATATATTAATTATACTACTATTTTTTTAATATATGTGAAATATGCAATGAGTGTTTATAAAAAAATAAATACGTGCATGCTTAATGATATTATGAAGAAAATAAAAAAAGACATTTAAATTAGAAGAATATAATGTTTATAGAATTAAACAATCTTTAGGACATTAAGTTCCATATATTAACATTTTTTCAAAATAAATAAATTAA
>JBBPBT010000151.1:2465135-2487095 GCA_037974875.1 Cicer bijugum | reverse complement strand
TGATATTTTAATTTATTGTATATACAAGAAAAAATTATTCAATATTTTTACGATCTTAAAAAAAAAACAGTTAGAAGGAAGTTATTGTATAGCTATTTATGTAGCCTATTATTCTATCCTTTATTATATACTAGTAATAAACAAAAAAATATTTTGTAAACCAATATGTTTATTTTCATAAAATTTAAATGTACCGATTCAAAATAAATATTTATAATTTTGACAAATTAATTTAGTTAACAAAGACAATTCAATGGTAGGATTTAATTCAGATAAATTATTAAGATAAATAGTTTTGATAACAATTGGAAAGCCTCCAGTTAGGAGATCTTGTAAGGATTTAACCAATATGTCTACTATATAGCTTATAGAAATAATATAATAGCTAAATTTAATATCATATGCTAATCAATAGAAGTACTAGAAGCTATATATATTGGGTAATGGATAGAGATGTGATGTATTAAGAAACTGATATTGATGCAACACACGCAATGACAATTCCAGGCCAATCTAATCAGATATAATTTAAAACCATCTTTTTGAAAATTATAATACGTATAGTTTTTAGACAGAAATAAAAAATTTAATATTAATTCATTCTAGTCTCGATTAAATATTTTTATACTAACATTAAATATGTGTACTAAATACTTAAGAGTTTGTAAAGCTTTTTAGTAAAATTTCAATTATATTTGTTGAATCTAAAATTTATGGTCTAAATTTAGAGAGATTCATAAGTAAAATTTTGTTACATAAAGACACAATATTCTATTCCTTTCCATTAATGAAATTTGTTGTATAATCTTTATTAGTTAGTTAGTGTTTTTATTTTCTAATACACCTATTCTTACTTAAATTTATTTTATGACGTGAGGGATATTATATTGCACAACGTTTAATATGCTTAGACACCAAATTTAATGTAGTGTAATATGCTTATCTCAAGACCCGCTTAATTTTGAATCATTCCACTTATTTCATATAATTTTTCCGCTATTTGAATAGATTGTGATTGTTAGAAAAGCATGCAATAGTTTGTTTTGTAGCATATGAGTGGAATAGGTTACTAATGGTTTTGTGCCAATTAATGTATATTACAAACATTATAAGATTATAAAAGATAATAATGATAATTTCATCTCTATTAAGTTGATCTGCCAATACTCTTTTCCTTTTCCTTCCATTAGTTAAGAGGATCATTTCCTTTGAGGTATGAGAATGGCTGGGTTACTTTTTTTCCCTTTATTTGTTTAATTTAACAATTAAATGATACGAAATCACAATAATTACTCAACATGTAAATATCCTCTCTCCATTATATAATCAAAAAAGTTTTGGTCGAATTTATTCGACTGATTAATTTAACAAAATAACAAATGATCTTTCAACTATGGAAATCGTCCATTTTGCCTTTGTTATGTACCCATGAGTCAACCACATTTTATTATAATAACTTTAAATGCTATATTCTTTTTACACCAATAAATGAAATTCAATATTTCGGTGTTAAGTCCTTTAAAAAAAATTGGTGTTTTTCTTTGACAAAATAAACTTCGGTGTTAATTGTTAGTTTTTATTTTTATTTTTTTATTTTGATTTGGTTTACTATCTTTATTTTTTTATTTTAAAAATCAAATATGGTCCTTCTAAATAATTTTGAGCTTTCACGATGATGTGGACGTGGTCCCAAAACAATTAATTGGTAACTCCAATGCTAATGTTAAATTTAGGTTTTTAAAGTTATTTCGGCGGACTTGCCAAATAATCTATTAGAATTTTATATTTATTACTTTATGAGAGATAAAATATTTTATTTAAATATATATATTTTTAAGTAATTGATAGACGTTTGTTAGTTACACTAATTTTTTATTTTATTTTTATAATTAAATATAATAAAAACCAGTTATTTTGAATGGTCTAAAACTCTTATTAATTTTTTTATAAAACTAATAACAGTTTGCGTCTTAAGTCGAGATTATAATACATTTTTTTGTAATTATATTTTTATTATTAGATACGTTCTCACCTAAAAACTACTTCAACATGTGAACTCTTTTAACATATTGCCATTCAATTTCATTCCTGTAAAAAAAAACCTAAACCCTTAAACTCCACCCAAAAAATTAAAACTACTATAAGCCATGAATTCGACTTAAAATTGAATTTATTAAGAGTACTTAGCTGATTTAATGACTTAAAAATTAAATTTATTAAGAGTATTCAACTGATTTAACGGTAATAAAAATTAATTTTAATTAAAAAAAATTGAATATAAAATTATTTATATTAAAATATATTCAATTAAAATTGAATTTAATAATAAATTTTAATATAACAAAACACATTTATACTAAAAAATTATAAAACCTAACTTCAAATTAGAATAATGATAGAGTTAAAATGAGTTTTATTAAATGATAGCATACTATGTCAAAATCAATTTTATCTCTTTAGAATTAATTTAACTCCTCTAAAATTGATACTAATTTTGCCATTGGTTTGAATAATGCTTTATTGTTTCTACCGTGGGTTAATAAATACAATTGTGTTTTATAAAAATACAAGTGATTAGTAGACGTGTAGATTCATACTGTATATATATAAGATCACCACCCTCTGCCAAGTACAAACCATAGAGTAATAAAAAATTGAAAAAGACGTAGTTGCCACGATGAGCTCACAAAAAGTGAACACGTGGACTCCGTAATTTGAATTGAAGGCTCGAAACAGAAACAGAAAAATAAATGAGGAATGATAGAAACAATGTTATTGCGTTTGAGTTCAACTTTGCTCCTTCCCATTGAATTTCAACTACACCTTCTTTCCTTCCTCATCTCTCAACTCCATTTTCAAAATTGAAAACCAATTCCAATTCATTTACGTGTGACCTTGTTCCCTTCAATCTAATCAACCAACTGGAAACTATTATCATGTATTTATGAATCCCTATTTCCGTTTGTTGAGAAATACAAAGGGTTTGAATTAGTTGAATTCATGTCTGGTTCTTTTGATGAAGAAGATATCTCTAACGGTAATCGCCACGGTTACCGAGGAGGAGGAGGAGGAGGTAGTGACGCCGATGACGACGAAGACGAAGAAGACGAAGAAGAGGAAGAAGAGGATAATGCAATTGGAAAGAAAAAGCAGCAGCGTTTTGGTTTTGGAAAGAAGTTGGTGCTTCATCAATTCACAAAAGCTAAGAATCAATTTCGTAGAATCAGAAGCAAAAAGTCTCTTCTTTCATCGTCATCATTATCAACATCGTCTTCTTCTAGGAATGTAAATACGAGTAACATTAACAGAGGTAAGGTGGTGATTATTCATGGTAAAGGTGATGATGATGATGATGCTACTATACGAAATGGAAGTGTTGGATGCAAGTTTTGTTTTTCTCGTCCCAATGTATTGGAAACTCCTAATGGGTCTCCTAGTCGTGACCCTAATGATCCAAAATTTACTCAATCTATGTTCAAGTCTTTGATAGAAAATAATGATTTCTATTCCAAAGAATGCAATCCACATATTGAATCATTAATTGATTGATTGATTAGTAGTATTGTTGGAGAGTATTTTTGTTCACTTCCGTTCTCAACGTACTGTTGATTTTGTTGGTGCATTGTTTTGTTGTGTTGTGCTTGTTTGAGGATATTCTTTGTTACATGTAACACGGTGATGGAATTTTTCTGAATTGTTGACTTTGTTCTGTGCTGCCTCATTTTTAAATTCAATAGCATCATAGCTCGGACCAAATTGCAGGGGCCTTGATTGGAATTGGATGTATAATGAAATGATAGAGTTGAGTGGTCGAACAGCACCGGAACATGTAAGTGAACTCAGTGAGGTTATTTTGTCGGCATTTTCGTTTTGAGCGACGTGGTTCATTAAGCTGTGGAAAATGCACTTGCATTGCAGTCACTGAGTGGTTACAGATTCATGATTTAGTACTGATTTTTATACATTGGAAAAATGAAAGGGTATTATAGATAATAGAGAACGGCTTTATCAGCTGCTGGTGTGAAATAGGTTGATGAAAACGGGATTCCTTGACATTCAGGAACCTCCACTTGTCCTCAACCGAGAAGTGGTGTACTTTGTACATATTAAAAGTGATTTTTTATTTAACACTGCTATATTCATATTCTCTTTTTTAGCTGTTAGAAATTTTTTATTGTTTACTCATGTACACATCTTTTTCATTCATCCTGTCAGTGGTTTTAATTGATATAAATAGCAACTAAAATACAAGTTTTCATACTGTAGTTCAGTTGGATTATGATTGACATAATCTGATTCTTGTATAGAAGTGTCCCATGATAAGTGATAACTGTACCATCAGTATTCTATTGTTCTCTGCAATTGTTTGTATTATAATTATCCAAAAACATGGACTCTCATCTGTTAATTTGGATGCTAGATTCCAATGTCAAGGGATTTACATTATGGACTTTTCTGATTAGTGGGTTCAATTCACATGGTTTTAAAAAATAAACACTGTTTTTGACATAGGAAAACTGTTTTCTTTTGATTGTGTAGCAGAAGTTGAGGTGAGGCTTTCTGCTTGTGATCTAGTTAGTGGCTCCTGTATGAATAGTAAATTCAAGATACACATATTACCATAGTAAAGTAGTCCTCTGACCTATAGAAATGCTAAAGATTCTTGAAAAGGCTTTTTGCAATTTAATTTGGAAAGCATTTGAAGGCACTTCATGCTTCCCTCTATGATGTTTGTCTTGATCATTTAAGATAGATATTTTCTATTCAAAATTATCAGTTTTTGTGCTGTAAATAATTTCATGGGTTTGCAAACTTTGTTGCTCGCGTTTCTGAGTTCGATGGCCGCTGATGTGCAGTGTTTGGCCAGATGTGTTTTGCTGCTGTCCCTTTGTTTACATTACTAAGAGGACTTCTGTGTGTGCTGTTATTCTTTCTCTTGTAAATGAAATAAATTCTAGATGAGTGAGCAAGAAAACCAGGGGGAGCTGTGGGTGGAAAAAGAAAGAGATGAGTTTGTTTGCTGATACCTGGAGGTACTTGAGACATGTAATATTCATAGAATGGTCAGCGAAAGTTGTTTGATTTCCCTTTGTAATATTTGTTTCTGGCATACTATATTCTTCACTATTATTATTATTGAGAAAATATTCATCATTAATTCATAGGTTACTGCCCCTGCCCCCATAACAGTATTTTTTGTTCTCTTGCAGTGATTCACCCTAGCATTTATAGTTATATATACTATGATGAGTTGATCACTCATTTCTTATATTCTCGGACAAAGCTTTGCAACTTTCACTAACAGATAAAAATAATGGTATTGGTATCCCTATTCCATTTGTAGGGAATTTATACTTTGTATCAGATTCGTTTATCCCCAAAGCTTTTTACTTTTTGATTAGGAATAGGGGAATCCCAAAAGAAAAAGCTTTTTATTCCAGTAGATGATTGCCAAGCTGGAATACATTGCTCTAAAATCTAAGTAGATAATTAAAAGTCAGCATATAAAATATAATATGCAGTTTTTATGGCGTTTTAGTAGGGATGTGTTTCTGATGGTATAACACATATCCCTACTAAAACACTTTCTTTGTGTGTGTGGACAACCGAAGGTTCCACGGAAACACCTGTTTTTTAACCTTCATGGGGTTCGAAAATCAATAGGTCAGTTATCAGGTTGTGTTTATTTGACTAGAACCTTTGTAATTTAAAAGCTTGATACTCGTGAGTATCACTTTATGAGAGCAACCCAACGTGTATATTACGCTATCTTGACTAAACCAGCTTCTGATTAAGAGATACACTAAGTTGATAAGACAACACCTCCACTTTAGAGATGCTTCTACAAAGCCTAGTATAAAAAAATTCAGATGTAAACCAAGTAATTTTCTACTGAAAAATCCACATTTTTCTATTTATCAGAAACTAATCCATTCTTTAACATGTATAATATGTAATAATACAATTCAATGGTTTAATTGTATATATATACAAGCAACAGAGAATGTGTCCTATGAAATTATTATTTATTAATATTATTATTTGGCATGCACATGCAGTCCTAACTGCTGAGTTCTGAGATACATTTGGTTGCTTCAAGTGTCAGTCACAATTTCCTTGCAAGGTGAGTTTCTCTTTCTGCATTTTCCTTGTCCTAAATTCAGCTGATGCTTGCTTCTTCTGCTTAGGTTGGTTCATATCACCCCTTATACTCATGAGTTTTGTTTCTTTTAAAAAGTTTCTGATGTATTTACTATCTTCTCCTTTAGGAAAGTAAATTCTCCTTTTCCGTACACAACACCGTTCTTGAAATTAAGGTGGGAAAAATCTAATAAAACAATGACTAAGTTCTGTGCTGAAACATGACTGGTTCAATGCATACCGTATGCAGCAACAGAGAACTGCAGAATATTGTACTAGTCATAAGGAGTGTGTTGTTAGCATTCTTCTTTTTCTTGTTATTATTATTTTAAATTAAGGAGGATATATTAGTTTACTAGGATGTAATTGGATCATTAATTATCGTTATTTACTGAAGCATTTCAAAATTTGTCACCTTGAAATGGAAAGTGTTGGAAAAAACTCTGTTGTTTCTTTTTTTTATTTGTTACAGTGATGCAGAGTGATATCGTGCATTTAGTCTTTAGGGCTTGTTTGTATTAGCTTATTTGAGCTTATCTACTGGCACAAACATTTGTGAGACTGGGAGAATTGGTGGAAACAACTTAAGACATGTCGATAAGCAATTTTCATAAGCTCTTCAAGATAGCTTATGAAAATAGCCTATAGCTTATATGAAAACAGTTTAACTTTATTTTATCATTTATATGCTACACGTTTATGCTATAAGCACTTAATTAAGTCGTTTATCCAAAAAGAGTAGCTTGAAGATTTTCTTCTTCCCTGTATGACTTTGTTATCTTATTTCTGTGATTCTTCGATGTGCAGTTCAGGTGATAATGTCCTCGTCAAGACCTAGCCACTCAGTCAGCAATAATTCAGGTAGATTAAGACACAGTGCTGGGACTATTCCTCAGACCACTGCAGATGCAAAACTCCATGCAGCTTTTGAGGAGTCCGGTAGTTCCTTTGACTACTACAATTCAATGCGATTTTCTCAAGGTACAAACACATCTACTGGAGACCACCAACCAAGTTCTGACAGAGTAACGACAGCTTACCTCCATCAGATACAGAAAGAGAAGCTGATTCAGTCTTTTGGTTGTTTGCTAGCATTAGATCAGAAAACATGTAAGGTCATTGCATACAGTGAGAATGCACCTGAAATGCTGGATATGGAAGGTGTTGGTGGCCACCCTTCCCTTGGCATTGACACTGACATAAGATCTATTTTCACTGACCCAAGTGCTTCTTCATTTCGGAAGGCACTAGGATGTGTGGATGTTTCATTTCTTAATCCCATACTAGTCCATTGCAAGACCTCAGGGAAGTCCTTCTACACAATTATCCATTGTGTGAATGGTAGTTTGATCGTTGATTTTGAGCCAATTGGGCCTCATGAAGTTATCATGACTGCAGCAGGTGTCTTGCAATCTTACAAGCTTGCAGCAAAATCGATAACTCGGCTTCAATCTTTGCCTAGTGGAAGCATGGAAGCACTATGTGATGCAATGGTTCAAGAAATTTTTGAACTCACAGGGTATGATAGAGTGATGGCTTATAAATTTCACGAAGATGATCACGGAGAAGTGGTTGCTGAGGTCACAAAGCCAGGCCTAGAGCCATATCTTGGTTTGCACTATCCAGCCACTGATATTCCTCAGGCTACACGCTTTTCGTTCATGAGGAACAAGGTCCGAATGATAGTTGATTGTCGCGCCAGGCATGTGAAGGTGCTTCAAGACAAAAATAATCTATTTGATTTAAGTTTGTGTAGATCAACCTTAAGGGCTCCTCACAGTTGCCATTTACAATACATGGAGAACATGAATACTAGTGCTTCCTTGGTTATGGCAGTTGTGATCAATGACAGCAATGAAGATGAGGATGGCTCTGATGATGTTCATCCTCAAAAGAGAAAGAGACTATGGGGTTTAATTGTTTCCCATCACATTACTCCCAGGTTTGTTCCCTTCCCTATTAGGTATGCTTGTGAGTTTATAGCTCAAGTATTTTCCATCCACGTGAACAAAGAAATAGAGTTGGAATATCAGATTATTGAGAAGAACATTCTACGCACTCAAACACTCTTGTGTGATTTGCTGATGCGTGATGCACCCATAGGTATTGTGTCAAAGAGTCCTAATATAATGGATCTTGTGAAATGTGATGGAGCAGCCCTCTTGTATAAGAACAAGGTATGGAGATTAGGCGTGACACCAAGTGAATCACAGATACGCGATATTGCTTTATGGATCTCTGAGTGCCATATGGATTCAACCGGTTTGAGTACAGATAGCTTGTCTGATGCAGGGTTTCCAGGGGCTGCTAAACTTGGTGATACTGTTTGTGGAGTGGCAGCTGTAAGAATAGTTTCTAAAGACATAGTTTTCTGGTTTCGGTCACACACTGCTGTTGATATCCGATGGGGTGGTGCAAAGGATGAACCTAGTGACAGAGGTGATGGTAGGAGGATGCATCCAAGATCATCATTTGAGACTTTCCTTGAAGTTGTGAAGACAAGGAGTTTACCATGGAAGGACTATGAAATGGATGCTATTCATTCATTACAGCTAATACTGAGAAATGCATTTAAAAATACAGACTGTATGGATATAAGCACAAATGCTATTAATACAAGACTAAGTGATTTGAATATTGAGGGGATGCAAGAACTGGAGGCAGTGACAAGTGAGATGGTTAGGTTAGTTGAAACAGCAACTGTGCCAATTTTGGCAGTTGATGTAGATGGTGTTGTCAATGGATGGAATAAAAAGATTTCTGAATTGACAGGTCTTCCAGTTGAGGAGGCTATTGGGAAGCATTTACTCGCACTTGTTGAGGACTTTTCAATAGACAGAGTCAAGCAGATGTTGGACATGGCATTGCAGGGTAAGTATTTAGATATGAACATGTCATCCTTATAGTTATGCATGAATATTGCATTAATGAAGAATTGTATACCAGAATGATAATATGTCATGCTTCCATATTTGCTCATTTTGTTACTCAAAAAGACTATGGAAAGAATGAAATACCACAAAAGAATGTTAGGCTTAAATGCAGTTTTGGTCCATCTATTTTGTTTTATTCACGATTTTGGGCCCCCTGTATTCCATTTCTAAATTCATGATTTTAGTCCCCCAATTTTTAAAACGGTTAAATAAGTCTTTTGGCCCTATAAAATTTTAAATTTTTTTTTTAGTCTCTGCAAATTTTTTTTTTAGTCCTTACGAAATTATCCTGCAAGTAGTTTTAGTCCCTACTAGAACATCAACGTATATTTTTTAATGATATTTTTGCAGACATGTTTACAACATTATAAAAACTAAAACAGAGACTCAGACTCTTAATATTATTTTGATGTTGTAGATTGGGTACATACGCTAATTCATTTAAATAAACTTTTGTATAGATTATGGGCTTGGTTGATCACCCGAATACAACTATTATAAATAAATACAAAAATACATTATTTACAACACTTACAACTAATTTCCATTTCATCAAAATATACATTAATCAATATCACAAAAGCTATCACATCTGATCTAAAACATTATCTAGGTGGATTCTCACTTAATAACTCATTTCTATGTCATAAACTCAATTGTTACATAAGCATCTCATTTGGCAAATCATAGAAAAGCAACCCCAAGTACACATGTGAGAAAAATGTCATACATTTTATAAAATTGAGGGACCAAATTCATGGATTTAAAAATGGGGGGACCAAAATTTGTAAGTGAGACAAAATAGGGGATTGGAACTGCATTTAAGCGAAAATATTATATCCCTGTTTTCCATATTTTTGAGTAACTGATTTTTTCTCCTACTATGTAAATAGGTGAAGAAGAGAAGAATGTCCAATTTGAGCTCAAAACATATAATTTGAAGATTGATTCTGATCCTATCTGCTTGGTAGTTAATGCTTGTACAAGCAGAGATGTTCATGATAATGTGGTGGGGGTTTGTTTTATGGCTCAGGATATAACTGGTCAGAAGGCAGTCATGGACAAATTCACTCGAATTGAAGGTGATTACAAGGCAATTGTACAGAATCCAAATCCATTGATGCCACCAATATTTGGCACAGATGAATTTGGCTGGTGTTGTGAGTGGAATTCAGCTATGACAAAATTAACCGGGTGGAAACGAGACGAAGTAATGAATAAAATGCTTTTAGGGGAAATTTTTGGCACCAAAACAGCTTCTTGTTGCCGTCTAAAGAATCATGAAGCTGCGGTTAATTTTAGCATTGTACTTCATAAAACCATGACAGGTTTGGAAAATGAGAAGGTTGCTTTCGGTTTCTTTACTCGAAATGGAACGTATGTAGAATGCATACTTTCCGTTTGTTCAAAATTGGACATAGAAGGTGTAGTTACTGGTGGTGTCTTCTGCTTCTTGCAGCTAGCTAGTCCAGAGCTGCAACAAGCATTATATATTCAGCACATCTCTGAACAAAATGCCTCAAAGAGACTAAAAGCTTTAACTTATATGAAAAGGCAAATCCAAAATCCGTTACGTGGGATTGTGTTCTCGAGGAAATTGTTAGAGGATACTGAGCTTGGAACTGATCAAAAACAGATTCTGCATACTGGTACTCGGTGCGAACGCCAGCTTAGCAAAGTTCTAGATGACTCAGATCTTGACAGTATAATTGATGGGTATGATATCTATGAATATTGTGCTGCTAATTATTCTCCTTGCCATTTGTGTGATTGTTAATGATTTAGCAGTAAGAGCTTCAATTTCAATTAAATCATATAGGTTCCTCCTATTTAAATACATAGGGGCACCTAAAGTTAACCTAATATTGAATATTCTCTAGAAATTATAAATATTTAAGCTGATGGTTATTTTGGTCAAGAAAAATTTTAAGTATACTTTTGCAATTAGTACAATCTGACTTGTTTTTGTGTGCTCTTATCAAGCAAAATAAGGATCATGATTTCAGGAATCAGATTCTTAAACTAACAAGATTTTCTATAAAAGCATAGACATTTATGTACTAGCTACCATTCTGTTTAGCATAATTCTGATTTAGTTTATAACTTGTATATGCCATTCCCGTATGTTCAACAGCTACTTAGATTTGGAAATGGTTAAATTCACTCTGCATGAAGTTTTGGGTGCATCCCTAAGTCAAGTCATGGCAAGGAGTAACAATGCAAAGGGTATCCAAGTAGTCTATGATGTTGCTGAGCAGATTATGGCAGAAACCTTATATGGTGATAGTCTTAGGCTTCAGCAGGTCTTAGCTGATTTTTTATTGATTTCCTTGAATTTTACCCCAACTGGAGGTCAGGTTGTTGTAGCTGCATTTTTGACCAAACATCAATTGGGGAAATTAGTCCATCTAGCTAACTTGGAGCTCAGGTAACTAGCTAATCCAGACTCAAATGGACATTTAAAAGAAAAAAAATTACCTACAGTTTCTTGTGTGCTGTTTTTAATGTTCTCCGATCACAATTTTAGCACATAGGCTTTGTTAGGTAACGCCAAATTGCTAGCTTATAACGTATAAGCTTGTATGATCAAAGTAGAGGTGTTTGTCAGCAATCTTCTCTTACAAGCTTACAGTGTTTTCTGCGACCTGTTTCAATAGCATTTGAACTTATATCATATTTTCTCATGATTTTATCCTCGTTATCTTAATTGAAAAAAACATTTAAAATTAGTTCAAAATTGTTAATTTTACAAAACACTTTAAATTCAATCTGCTAGTTTATCCTGTATCCACTATAAGCTCATCATGGATCAACTAGTTTATCCAACATTAGCTAATTTTACCAAACAAAGCAATAGGTTATGTATCCAATAGTATAAATAGAATCATTTTATTTTTGAATTCAACGAAAAGCTTTAATGCATGTGATGTTAGTTTGTAATTCAAACATATTGGTTAAGTATTTGTATTTTGTTCTAACTAACTGTCTTAGATAGTTATAAATTGTTACAATTGACACTTAGAAATGCTTTGTATAAATAAGTTAGGCCAATAATATGATAAGTAGTGTTTGAAATCATTCTTCCCTCTGCAGTGAACATTCTCATCTTATACGGTATATTCTCATCTCTTCTACCAAAGTGTGTGCGCACTCTACCACATGACCCATGTTATAATTAGTGAACAACAGAAACAACACATACAGAATATTGCAAGTTTTTTTCCATTTAAAACTATCCTGTTGATTTATATGGCTGAACAAATACTATTCCTGCTGCATATGTAATTTATAATGCATGCAAAATTGCCTGTGGTTATGATATATACGTGATTACTAAATTCTTTGGTTTTGTTATTTTTGCAGAATAACACATGATGGTTTAGGGGTACCAGAAGCGTTGCTGAACCAGATGTTTGGAGTTGATAGACAAGAATCCGAGGAGGGTATTAGCCTTCTCATCAGCAGAAAGCTACTAAAGCTCATGAATGGAGACGTGCTTTATGTTAGGGAAGAAGGAAAATCATCTTTCTTCATATCTCTTGAACTTGCCTTGGCCCAATAATGAGAGGGCTTAAACTCCAATAATTTGGTATAGAAGTAAAAAGTCAGGTATTGGATTTGCAGATTGCAGGTTCGATCTCCACTAGTATCATTGGAGGGAGAGAAATTTAAATCTTTGTAAGTGTTCAGGGAATCCAAATGTCTTCTTTACCTTGCACTATCCCTTCACTCTAAATTTATCTCATAAAAAATAAATAATGAGGGCTTAATAATTTGGAAATAAAATTATACTCTATGGTCTAGACTTTTTGGATTTGGATAGTCTGCAAGTAAGCTAGCACACATTCACGAAGTCTCTAAATTATGAATCATTAAGTGTATCTATTTGAGAACTTTGAAAGAGATGATGTTGCGTAGTGGATGAATTCAATGGTCAAGATTTATTGATTGCATGAAAGTGATGGAGACAAGATTGTGGATTATTTGCTGTAAAAAGAAACATAATAATTAAGAACATGATTAATGACATCATTTTATTTTCGACCTTGATAGTTCTGTCATTATATGCATTTATAGACTCAAATATAAGCAAAAATAACTAAATTTACACTAATTAAAAATATTTATTACCTTTTTTTATGTAATAAAAAAATGTTTGCATTTCGTATACTACCTTTTCTTTAATTTTCTATGTAAATTTATTTTATGATAACATTATTGATGGATGTTTTAGCAATGATAATATTAAAATATTGTAAGAGTAGTTTATTTTTGGCTGAAATATTGTAACATTGAGTAGAATATGTCAATGTTATGGTTCAACAAACCTTGTGTTTTTTTTCTTTCCATATATACCAAAGCGGCCCTATATTATTGAAAATAAATCTAGCTGATATGCATACACCAGAACTACATTAATTTGAGTAGGTAACTGACACTTAGTAGTATTTTATAATTTAATTTGCACCATTCTAAAAGGCCAGTTATGGCTATTTTATATGCATGTATATAATTTAAAAAAATTGTATTTGGCCCATACTTAGGTTGCCAGCTTTGTTGCCCTTCTCGGTATGGCTGTGTGCCATATTTAATGTGCTGATGCTATATAAAATATAGGATTAGGTAGTAAAACAATCCACATACTAACTAACAATTAGTTTAATCAACCAGTGGCTTACTGAGTAGTGATTAACAAAATAACAAGCACACAGGGATCTTTTAAATTTCAATTAGGAGCATTCTTTGATACCATTACAAAATGTTGAGGACCTGTATCCATTAGGTAAAATTAATACAAAATTTAAAGAGTTTAATGAACATAGATTATTAAAGAGCTATACCGAAAGCCTACACAAGTTGTTAATTGTATAGTTATTTATGATGATAATTACAATTGTGTGGTGAGAAGACAAAAATAATGGTCTTTATTGTTGTTTATATAAAATTAGTTTTTACTATCAATGTCCAACTCCTTTTGTCAAATTTAAATTACTCAATATATATACTGTGAGATTATTTTAAATGATTGGTTGTAAGTTAGTATACCTAACAAAATTCTTTAGTACCAAGGCGTATTTCAATTATCCAAGGAAAATGAATATTGGATATGCCCCATTTGTTTTAATTATTAAACTTCCTTTAAAAGTAAGTTCCAAACACAAATTGTAAATCAACAGATAAAAATAAAAACAGAGGGTAAAAAAAAAAACTAATAACCATCACATCCTTAATCCTGCTACTTCTTGGGGGCAAGCTTAGACTTAATTTTCTGAACTTCCTTGGTACCAATTTGGAATGCTTTAGTCAAAACATTATCTGGAACAGGTGGTGTGGCTGCAAACAAAGTAAGAGGAATAGACACTGTCCCAGGCAATTGACTATTAAATGCAGCAATCACTGAAGCAGGTTCCAAACCATTGTTCTTTTGGAAATGAACTAAGCCTTTAGGGAACACAAATATGTCACCTTTGTATATAGTCTTTGATATTAACACATTTGCTGTTGTTATGAACCCAACATCTAATTCACCTTCAAGTACAAACACAATCTCTGTGGCACGTGGGTGTGTGTGAGGTGGATTGAGTCCACCTGGAGCATAGTCAATGCGTGACATTGAAACACCAAGTGTGTTCAGTCCTGGGATTTTCTCAACGTTGGCTCCTGTTACTAGGGAACCAAATGTGTTGTTTGTTGCACCTTCTTTGGATAGTATGCTCGAGGTGAAATCCGTTGCATTTATATTGGAAGCCAGTTTGCATGTGAATCCATTCACCTTAACCGCTGTTAATTAATTATTACCACCGTCACAACACTTTTCTTAAAAATTATACTTTGAAGTTTTACAAATTCACAATCTACAGTTGATTTAAACATACACATATATATCATTGACTGATTACTTTATGACATAAATATAATTCATTTGCCAATCATGCTACAAATATTACTAACATGCAATGACTTATTGTGTTTGCAAAAAGTACTTAATCAATTTCAATTGAGAAAAAAAAAAGGACAATTTTTGTTTTGTAGTGTTTTATTCTATATCTATACTAATAATTTAGGCAATCCATATATTTGATATAAAAGTTTCATTTTGAAGTATCATTTGCTATTCACATTTAAACTACATATTCAATGTCTTTTTTTCATTTCTTTTCATAAGTAACCATTTTTTCAGAATTAAATGGACGTTAATTCTACTAAAAGTTGTTGAATTAACATCGAAAAACTAGTAACACAAAAATATGAATTTCATCTTTAATTTATGTACTGTGTTAGAAATTTTGAAATTGGAGACCATTTTTTCTTCACTATTTTAAAATTTTCGTCAATAATTCAACTTTTTTTAATAGTATTCTTTATGAACAAATCAAAAAAATTTAATCATGTAGGTAGGATTATTGTCCTAAATGATGAAATATTTGAGTAAATAATTAATAAAAAAAACCAAATTAAAGGATTATTGGCCTAAGAGAGTTAGTTGGATTAAGATGATTGAATTTGAAACATAATAATATAAGAAAAATGATTGAACATAATGAATCAATGATTAAGGAGAAAAGTGAAAATGAAAAAAAGAAAAAAAAAAAGTGTATGCATCTTGTTATGCTCTATATATATAACTGTTAAGACAAGAAAAAGAGAAAAGGAAGAGAGATAATGTAAAAGTGGTACCGGAGGTAAGGTCTGCGACACAGAGGTCTTGAAGAGGATCTGGATCTGATGCGGTGGTGGTGGTGATGGTGGTTAACACCACAAGGAGCACCACTGTCAGCTTCATCATTTTCATTGTATATGGAAATCGGAGACTTTTGAATGATGACTTGGAATGAAGTGATGTTGGGCTTTTACTATTTATATCAATAGAGAGACAAAATAATAGTATTATTGTATATAATGAAGCTCAAACTATAAAATCATTTTCAACTATAATAATAATAAATTTATAACAGCCATTGAATTTATTTAATGAATTCAGATTGAGTCTGTTGGAGTAAAAATGAATGAGTTGCTCTAAAATAATGTGATACAGTATACTCTATCTAATGAATTATATATTGAGTTAACCGTTGAAGATAATCTACCGTATAATATATAGTAAATTTGAAGAATTCATATTAATTTAAAACTATTAAAAATATATATCCACCTTTTGTCAAAGTGTGTTAAAATAGTGGTAACATATTCACAGAAAAATAAATAATAAATAGTTGTAACATTTGTATCGGATTTGGATCCCCTTGTGGAATGGATTCAAACACGATAACACTCAAGTCAAATTGATTAATAGATTATGCGTGTGCGAATTAAATGCATGCAACATGCTTAGTTATTATTTCCTATTAAAAATAAAAACTTGTTCAACTAATTAAAAGAAATGGCCACTGTTTTGAAGGTTGAGTCTTGACTTCCATTTTTATCCCAAAAAATGTAAGAGTTTTGACTTGAGCATCATGCACTGTATTGCATATCTTGCCTCACCCACGCAGTTGTGAATAGTCAAGATCTTACAATTTTATGAATTAATTATCATAATATTTATATTATCTGTCCTCATATATATCTATGATGTTATATTCTTGCAAATTAGTAAATATTATCCATGAGCTTATAGATGCCTTTTAATTTCTTTAATAGGATTTCATAAATAACATGATCTCCAATAATTTAATATATTATTAAGAGCTTATCTACTAGCTAGGTTTTCGATATAAAATGAATAATTAAGAAGTCTGGCCTACTAATAATACTTTGGACTTAATGATGGTAAATTATGAGTATAAATGTTTTTTACATTAATAATAAATATAAATTATGAATTTGAACGGTTATTTAATAATAAAAGTTATAACTATATAGTGAATGATAAAATTAACGGCACCACTATTAGTATAAAATTAGTTTAAGTAAGTGAATATGAATGTCCATATTACTTTTTCTGTAATAGTAGAATACTTTTTAGGGAGAAAATGAATGGTAGACGTTAGGTATATATGAGGACGTGGAAATGCTTTGTTGAGTTGAGGGAGGAGCAAGACACGCCATGCTTCATTCATATATTCAAACCTACTCCTTCAATGAATATGGTATAGAGGACTTTCTTTTGTCTCTTTCCTTTCTTTCTTTTCAATTGCTGTTTTTCATTCATTGGCTTTTTCCTCGTTGCTAATTGGATAATGCATTCTCATTAAAAAGAGAATAGAAGGACACGCATTCTTCTTCTTAAATCAAGATAATATAAATCATGTCAGAATTATATACAAAATTAAAGTTAAATCTCTTAAATTTTTAAATTGTATTTTGAGTCTCTTTAAAAAAATTATATTTTATTTTCTTCACAAAATTATCATGTAATCAATTTTAATTTATATTGAAATATCAACATGTATTTTAAATAATTTTTTTTAAACAAATTTACAATATTATAAAAAGTTTTTCCACAAACAATAATTTTAAAATCGATTTCTATATTCAAATTTTCATTACTTTTATCTTGAATTTATAACATTTAAAAGATTTATATTTAATTTATCACTAGTTAAAAAAAAAAAAGATTTTTGTCCAATTTCAAAATATCACCGGTTTAGATTTCACATCAATGTATAAACCAACGGACGTAAAATACCAACTAATCTTAAAACTTAGTGTCAACTTAGTCTTAAAACTTTAAAATAAGTCAAGTTGATTTATTAACTTATGTCTCGTAGTGCACGTTGATCATTTCCATCAATATGACACTTAACACTGTTAATTATCTTTTTCAACAACCACCTATTATTTATAAGCTTCAGCTATTATAATCTCTTTTTCATATCCAATCGATTAGAACAAACTAAATATATAAAGAAACAGAATCAACACATACAAAACCCACAACTCAACTACACTAAGAAGAACCTTAAAAAACTCAAATGTAAAATTTCTTGAAAGCACAAATTTTGATAAGAAAAAAAAACTTACTAGATAAAAGAAATCAACTTTAAATAATTGATTTTGACAAATATGATGAAAAAATACCACCTTGATATTATGAGACATAAGCCTAGATTTTGAGATTGAATATTTTAGTGCTTTGAATTATAAAGCCTCTTCATCAAAAAAAGGTAGTTAAGCGTATAATATTTTTTTGTCCAAAATATGTGGGGAGTTTTTTGTTTTTGTTTTAATTAAAAAAAGAGGCCATATAGTTGGGCTAATAAAAAGTTGGTCCAATATAATTTCAGCATAGCCCATTGCAGTATGTCCTAACTCGGCCTCACAAACAATGCATACTTGTTGGACCGGACAAAAGTTATTGCGTTGCACACAAAAAAAAAAAACCGTTTTCTATCTTTAACTCTACATGATTGATTATTTTATAAAACGTGTTTATTAAAACCGAATCGAATCGTTTATTAAGCAGTTCAGCTCAGATCTTACTAATCAGTGGCTCGTCCATGTTACAAAAATAATTGAAATTGATTATGTTAGGGTCTCACTTGGATTGTACACGGAACAATAGTTATAAGAAATACCAATTATAGAACAGCTAAGGTTGACAACAACTTGCGCACGGTGTATGTTTACTCTTTAGAAGGATCGCTTTTTGGAAAAGGATTTAATGATAAGAATTTATATTTTTAAAGGAAAATAAAGGGACGACAACAAACCCATGATGTTTTGAGATAACTCAATTACTTTTTAAAAGTATTCACAAATTTATGGGTAAAGTGATTCTATTAGAAAAGCGTGTGGTATGGAAGGTGGGGTTAATAAGTTAAGCTTTATCAAAAATAATATATTAATAAATTATAAAGACCATAATACATTGTTTTTCAAAATGATCAAGAAACATTGACAACCAATACGAAAGTTTAGCCATAACGGACATCCACTTCCACGACAAATAAGAGATGCACTATATAAGACTGATTAACGAGACATCAATTGTCTCTCCTTCGATAAATTTTTCTTTTTTTAAAGAAATATATATATTTATTATTGATTAATTAGTTAAATAATATTTTTTATGAATTATTTAATTAAAAATAAATATGTATTTTATAGTGTTTCTCTATAAATACACACATGATATATGTTTGTTATTGTTCAGAAAAATATTTTTTTATTAGTACTGTGTTATTTGAATATTTTTAAGATGAATTTTGAAGGAACTATAATTATTTGTGTAAATCGTACATATGATAAATAATTTTTATTAGTCAATTAATTTAAAAGTATCTTTTATGAATCAAATAATTATAGATAAATATGTATTTTATTAGTAACATCTCTTGGATGTCTTTTACATAAAAATTATTGAAAAAAAAATACAATACATTTATTATAATTTTATGTATAAATCTTACGTGAGATAAATTTTTGTCGCTTGTTAATTAATTAAAAGATGATAAAATATTTTACTTAATAATATATTATGTTTTAATAATTTCACTTAAACTTCGATAATATTTTACAGTAAAATTTTAAATATTTTAATAATATAATATTTAAATGAATTATACGTAACAATGTGAATATATATGTATTTTGCAAGTTGCACAATATCCGTGATCCATTAATATCGAGAACTTCAAGAAATGAATAAAAGGAAATGCGAGAGTTTATTGAGAAATACGTTTACGAGGAGATAGAGTTATTTTAGATCTATAAATACTGTAAAGCACAAATTCGCACAAGATAAAGAGTAACAAGTTAGAAAATGAATGTTTTTACCTCAATTTGAAATTCGAGAGAGAATTATATGAATACTCTGATGCAAACTTAGGTGAGAAGAATAATTTTTTTTTTTTGAAGCAAGAGTAATTGTTATTCTAACTAACTTTTGATGCATATGTTAATAAATATGGACATTTTTAAACTTTATTAGATCTAAGGATGTTAAATACACCTTTTTTTTTTTTTTTTTTACTAAAGCATGTTACATAATACATGAATTGCCTGCTCTAGATTGGAGTAATTTGTGTTACGGTCGCACTGGGTTGCCCTATATATGTACTCGTTTCAAAACAAGATATAGGGAGGAAATTTTCATATTCCCAACATAATTATTGATATACAAATTAAAAACAAAAATTAACTCACAGTTCAATTGAATATTTTATCTCAAATTCAAATTTATTATTTCAATTGTATAATTTTTATTTTTGTGATTCACGAATTAGCGTTTAGAACAAATTAGATCGATTTGAAGTACAATTTAAAACACATGTATAATTTTTGAGGAATGTGCGGTGAGGACATTTATTCGAAGATTATTATCATACTATGTATGTTGATGGGCTATTTAATACCTTTGTTCTTCTGTTAGTAGCTAGACAAAGAAAACTATATGTATTGTAACATTAACACATAGTATAAGAATGTGTATTTTGTGCCACATGGCCCCATGCTTTCAAATTGATTCACTCCAAAGGTGAAAGCACCTTGAATATTAGATGAATGAATCTAATGCCATTACCAAATACATATTTGCTTCACCTACCAATCAAACAGCATGTAAGTTGTAACACTTCAATAAATAGTGTGTTTTCAATTGATATTGATTTAAAAAAAAAAAAAAAAAAAATGAGCATGATTGAGATACTAGAAGTTAGACTGGTATTTTGAAAGAGACGTTTCAAAATTAAAATAGATTTTATCAGTAGAATGAGATCACTGGGAAAAAGCAAAACTTCTGTGATATGCATAATAGAGGGAGGAAAGTGACATTTATGGACTTTTATCAAATATAAGATAGCTCTAAAGAACATGCAGGACCCTATATGACCTGTACCATGTGACCCACATTGTTTGAACTTTAAATATTTGGCATGAATGTTTTATATAAATACATAGATTTTTTTTTTTCTAAAAAGAAAAGAAATATCATTATTATGTTCAATCAACTACTACAATAGAGGTATGAATACTAGACGAACATTCCTCAATTTATATTTGAAGTTAAAAAATAAATTAAAGAAAATTAATTACGACAATCAATAATTATAAATTCTAGAAAAAAAATAGTTTGTCACAATCACAACATCTAAAATAAATACAAAGATACTTAAAGTATTAAAAATAAAATACAAAAATAATAATTAATTGAACGAAACACAATTCAAAACATAAATCAATCATTTAAGGAAAACTCAAGTACAATTAAATTCAAATTCAAATAACTTGAAAATAGACTATTTATCTTGGGTCCAATGATTAAAACATCCACATGTGACATTGGATTTGAATTATGTAAACATTTATTTTACAGCAGTGAAGGATTGAAAGTCAGCTTTGGAGAAATTGGTAACATTATGTGTGACTTTCGTACGCATGGAAATTCTTATGTAGAAGTGTTTTATATCCTTAGCCAGAAAACTATTAGATCTATTTTCAGTCTGACAATGTTGTCTAACCATAAAAACAAATTTCAACCATAGTCCTTTCTTATGTATCATCATCATAATTAAACTTTGACACTAGGTTGCTGACAGCTATATTTAATCTATGTTTGGTTTACTTTTTGGGTGGACCAAAATCGATTTTAAAGGTAACATTTAGGCAAAATTCCCCTACAAGTCTTTATTTATAACCTTTTATATTTTAAAACAGGCACAAGTTTTTTTCCCGATTAAAATTAAGAACTTTAATGATCTTTATATTCATCATCTTCGCTTTAACAATGTTCATTTAAACCCATAAAAATCAAAGATATATATCCAGGAAAATAAAATAAATTGCATAGGAAATTACACAATTTTTTTTTTATTTTCAAATTTGAAATATAGAATTCCAAGAAAAAGTAGTGATACTTATATCTCTTTAAAATCCCAAAACTCGAACAAATTTGATCCGTACTTGACATGAAGAAACTAATTAAAGAGCTAGAGCGATATAACTT
>JBBPBT010000151.1:2434548-2464482 GCA_037974875.1 Cicer bijugum | reverse complement strand
TAAGAAATTACATGATGTAAGGGTGATGTAGTTATTTTTTATAGAAGAGATGAGATCTCATATTTAAATTCAGAATAAATTATCTAATCTATCAATATTAATATTTTTCGGCTGAACTAGAACTTAAAGATTGATGTATTTATTTTTTAACGCTTTAATTTCTAAAAAAAAAATATATGATAATCTAAATTTTGATCGAAAAATAAATAATATATAACTAAATATTATTTCAGTTATAATCTAAATTCGAAAGTTTTAAAGTAATTTGTTATTAATTATTGGATATTAACCATTAAATCCAGTAATTTGATTAATAGAGTGCAGCTTTTAAAGTTAATGAATAGTTGATGAATTTGATGTGTGATATGACTACTAAATCAAATTGATGGTACGTATCATCAAGCAAGGAAAAGTCTACCCAATTTCAACAAACAGTATTTTCTTTCTTTGGATTTGACCCATTACCTTCATTGAAAGCTTCTGGTTTAGGAAATTGATACAAATCATGCATTGGATTATTCAACAATGACAAACATATATAGCAACTAAAGTGGGGTATCTTTGTTGGGTTGATTACGATAATTGATTGATTAAGCATCCATAATTTTTCACCCTTAACATAGATTCTTTTCCAATAATACAACCCAATTTATTTATATTTTTTTATTTATTATTTTAGATGTGAAAATGACAAAGTAATGAGCTAAGAGAACTTGAAAAAGTTGAGACAGAGTGTGTAATAAGTAGCAATGAGGACACCTATTGAATGACAAGGCAAACACAATTTTAAGGATGTGAAAAATCTTAAACTAGCTTCTCTTCTTCATGTTATACTCTCAACATTTTGGGCTATTTGTTCACAAACACCATTTCATTTCAACTTCATAGTCCTTTCTATAACTTAACTTTCAATATCTCTATAATGGTAATTAAGCATATTCAACTCAAACCATTTTTATTTTTTATTTTTCATTCTTTCTAAGCATAATATAGTTGATGAGTTTCAAATATGTTAATTTATATAGGCAGATCAAGAGGAAACAGAAGAACTCAAACTTCTCACTCAATGGAAGAGAAAGAAAGGTGGATTCAGAGCTTCCATGTTTATATTTGGTAAGCAAAAGAAAATAAAAAGTATAAAAAAAAAAAAATGTTTTTTTGGTTCTATATTATAAGCCTTCTCTTTGTTCTCTTGTTGTTTTCTTGATGTAGTATTGTCAGCATTGGACAACATGGGTTTTGTGGCAAACATGGTGAGCTTGGTTTTATACTTTTATGGAGTGATGCACTTTGATCTATCAAGTTCTGCCAATACTCTCACAAACTTTATGGGTTCAACTTTCTTGCTTTCCCTTGTTGGTGGCTTCATCTCAGATACTTATTTAAATAGATTCACCACATGCTTGCTTTTTGGATCACTTGAAGTTATAGTAAGTCCAAAACAATATAATACAATAACATCTTTAAAATTACGTGCCGTTAAAGTTTTGTGATTAACTTACTATAAAATTACGATAGTTCATTGTAATTCTTTTTAATTTACTGTCAATTGAAACATAGATTATTTTGTAAAAATTTAGTATATATTTGAATTGACAATAATATTGACAGAATAACGATAAATTAATGTAATTTTAACAAAAGTTACGGTTTGAAGTTTTAATAAAATCACATGTTGCCCAAATTTTGACAAACTTAGCATGAATCAATATCTTATTTGATGAAATATATTTGTAGGCATTGGCAATGCTTACAGTTGAAGCAGCTTCAGATCATTTACATCCAAATGCATGTGGGAAATCAAGTTGTGTAAAAGGGGGCATAGGAGTAATGTTTTACACATCACTATGTTTGTTGGCATTAGGAATTGGAGGGGTAAGAGGATCCATGACACCATTTGGTGCTGACCAATTTGAAGAAAAGGATCCAAATGAGGCAAAAGGTCTTGCAAGTTTTTTCAATTGGCTTTTGTTAAGTTCAACTCTAGGAGCAATTACAGGTGTTACATTTGTTGTTTGGGTTAGTACACAAAGAGCTTGGCATTGGGGATTTTTCATAATAACCATAGCTTCTTCAATTGGTTTTGTCACACTTGCTCTTGGTAAGCCTTTCTATAGAATCAAAACTCCAGGTGATAGTCCCACACTCAGAATTGCTCAGGTTACTCTCAATCTCTATTTTATTTTCCTTCTTTTTAAACACATTTTTATTCATTAATATATAATTATAATTCAGCAAATACTCATTTTAATTCTTGAAATTCTAAGTATTGGTCCTTTATTTTGATCTAGTAAATTACTATTTAAGTCTATACATCTGTCTTTTATTGATTTTGATAGTTGTTTCCTAAAGAAATATTTTCCTTGTTGAATTTAAAAAACTACCGTATTAGTAATTTGCTATTTAAAGGCTTAATTGACTTTTTTTTACAATTTCAATGATTAAAAATTTAAAATGTCTGTTTGCTTTTTTTATTCTTTTAAACAAATTTATTTTAGTTCTTGTATTTACTTTTTAGTCTATTGCATATTTTTTTAATATCACTTTTATGATTTGTAGACACTAAAAAATGTATATAGGAATTTAAAAGTATTATTGTTGAGTACAGGTTATTGTTGTGGGTTTTAAAAACCGAAAGTTGTCAGTGCCAGAGTCACACGAAGAACTATATGAAATCAGTGATAAAGATACAACAGTTGAGAAAATTGTCCACACAAATCAAATGAGGTGACTTTACATTTTTCATTTATTCATTCATCAAGTTGCATACACAAACTAAAGTTAATAATTTATCTGCAAAATGAAAAGACAATTAAAAATCATGGTAAAGCAAATTGGTATGTTAGGATTGTTTTTTGATGTACCATGTAGTAGGTAAGGCCAAGGAGGGATTATATGGACCCACTGTGGCACTACCACACATTTACACGGTTTGGATTTGGAATAGCAGAGAGAGAATGAGCATGGAAGTAAAAATAATATCTATGCCGTGTGTAAATTACTAAACACAAAATAAAAGTAATAAATTTTTCTGACAAAACTAAAAGATGATAGGTATATTTTAAAGAACAGTACTTGGTACAATCAATGTTGTGTTTTTTGTATTTTTGCCGTGATAAATCATGCTAGTTGGGAATAGCAGAACCTTTTGTAGCTTTGTTTTTTTGTTTCGGATTAGTAAATAATATCACTCACTTTTATGAATTTCTAAAAGTGAATTTAGAATTTCATTTTCTGGATGTTTGATTATGGTAAGTGTTAAAAGTAATTCGTGATGCATGAAATTGATTTTGATAAATTTGAGTGATGCTGATTTTAATTGTTTTAAGCTCTAAAATTGGCTTTGACTTGAATTTAAATTGAGATCTATAGTTATTGACTATAAACACAATTCTTTTATTTAAATGATGAATGCATATAAAGTAGACTTCTTGTTGGAAATTCCTTGAATATCATATTCAATTTAATTATATGACACATGAGTGAATTTAATTAAAATTAGTTGGAAAAACTAATTTTGAAAACCAAGCTAAAATGATTTGGTTTTTTTTTTTTATCTATTTGGAGAATTTTTAAAATAAAATGATTTTTTAAGTATATTTTGTCAAATTAAATTAAATGAATATGAATTTAAGAATTTAGAATTCTATGATATTTGTATTTTAAATTGGTCGTTATAAACGGTCTTTATATCTCAAATGATATTAATAATTCGTTCATGTTTTACAAATTGGTCTAATATTTTATAATTTTGCAATTTGGTCTCTAAAATGTTTAAAAATTTGCTGATTGGTCCCTATAAATCTTCAAAAACGGCAAGTTAAACCCTATGAATTTTAGAAATTTGCATATTAGCCCCTAAATTTTAAAATTTTGCAAATGGGCCTCTTTTTCATTTTTGAAATTTGATTAAAAAATAGCCCTATAAAACTTAAGAATAAATAACTTTTTCACTCTATCCAAACAAAAATAAATTGAATTGGAGTATTTAAATTGCATAGAATTTTAATTTCTCTAGAATTTCCAATTGCTTCATCAAAATACACTTATTTTGTTGCTTGAATCATAGTCTTCCTTTGCAATGGTATTGCATTTTGATTACATATACATGACATGCATCATAAAAAAGTTGTGTTTGATTGAATCAGGTTTCTAGATAAAGCAGCCATTCTCCAAGAAAACATGAAACCCCAACCATGGAAAGTGTGCACAGTGACACAAGTTGAAGAAGTTAAGATTCTAACAAGAATGTTACCAATAGTAGCAAGTACCATAATAATGAACACATGTTTAGCACAGCTTCAAACATTCTCAGTTCAACAAGGGAATGTAATGAACCTTAAACTTGGTTCATTTACAGTTCCAGCACCATCAATTCCAGTTATACCCCTTATTTTCATATCCATCTTGGTACCAATTTATGAGCTTTTCTTTGTTCCATTTGCAAGAAAAATCACACACCACCCTTCAGGCATCACACAACTCCAAAGGGTAGGTGTTGGATTGGTACTCTCAGTTATATCAATGACAGTGGCTGGGTTTGTAGAGGTAAAAAGAAGGGACCAAAGTAGAGAAGACCCTTCTAACCCTATAAGCCTATTTTGGCTTTCATTCCAATATGGTATATTTGGTATTGCAGATATGTTCACACTTGTTGGACTTTTGGAATTTTTTTATAGAGAATCACCTTCAAGCATGAAATCATTGTCAACATCTTTAACATGGTTGTCAATGTCTATTGGTTACTTTTTGAGCACTGTTTTTGTCAATTTGATTAATGTTGTTACCAAAAGGCTCACTCCTAGTAAACAAGGTTGGTTACAAGGGTTTGATTTGAATCAAAATAATTTGAACTTGTTTTATTGGTTCCTAGCTATACTTAGTTGCCTTAATTTTTTCAACTACCTTTATTGGGCCTCAAGCTACAAGTACAAATCTGAAGACCAAAATTCAAGCCCAATAGGTTTGAAGACATTAAATGAAATGCCTCTTAAACATAATTGGGAAGCCAACATTGGTGGAAGCACTCAAGATTGAAGAGAATGGATTATTATATTTGAATAGAATAACCATAAGATTGCTACTATGTTCTTTCTACTAGGCTTTTGGGATGTGGAAATAGGTAGTGGTTGAAGTATGTGTTATGGTACATGTATGCTTGTATGATTTGGTTGCAATTCTTGGATCTGGCCTAATGTTGTGTCTAGATTCATTTTGACTTGTTCCTATAGTATATATAAGTTGATTTGTAATTGGTTGTTTAAGTTATTTTGACTTGTTACTATATCATACTTATACTTCCTCCTAAATGAATTATAAGAAAAAATATAGGTGATTAAATTGGTTAAACAATGCAGAATTTGTGGGGAGGTGTAATTCAATTCTCGTCGAACACATTCTTAAATAGGGATAAACAACTTTAAATTGCATGTTAGCAAGTTTATATAAGAATAGAAAAGGTAAGAATGTAGTAATGTAAGGCCAGTGTCTTTCAAAAGAATATCAAAACCATGATATTGTTGAAGTAAGAATCTTAATTTGTAAGCCAATTCAATAATTCATGTCTCATGTTGCCAAATGTGAATTATAAAGTATGAAAATTTATTTTTTCAATCGAATTTTCTCAAAAGTTCTTAAATTTTGTCTAAATTAAATAATCCAAATACATATTTTATACGTTCAATTTGATCAATCTAAACATATATTTTTGTGTATTTAAATCGAGAAAACACTTATAAAATATAAAATATGCATTCAATTGGAGCATATACCTTTTATATGACAGTGTTTGGGCCTTGGTGATGGCCCGGTTTTTAGGCTAACAAAGTCAGTTTAGGTTCTAAAAAACATTATATAGTATTATATTGTTGATTTTTTTTATTTATTTATAAAAAATACTTTTTTATATAACTTAAAAAATAATGTCTCTCATAAAACAGTTAACTTAGATTTTTTTTACCCTTAACGAAATAATATATATCTCACAATTTATTTTAGTTCTCATCCATGAGATGCTGTTAGGAGGAAATAAATCTCACATAACCGTTTTTATCAATACAATAAATTATGTTAGTTTGACCACCTTCTAATCTATATATAGAGAAAATTAGTTCACATTTACACAAAATTTTCCAAATAAATAATAAGGTAATATTTACATGAGCAAGCAAAATAAAAAATGGATATTGGAAATACTTAAAAAAAAAAATCAGGGACGTTTTGTATGGTTAACTAATTAATAAATACACAACAAAAGATATATGTATAAAAACATAGTTTACGTATTCATGAGTGGTTAGTCCCACATTGATCAGAAATGGATATATAAAAATAATGGTCCAATAGAAATTGTATTGAATATATAAAGAGAATGACGCATAATCTTAATGTTGTAAAATTTTGGACATGCGAAGATGATTAATTATTATTGATTTGGTGTCTCTCTTATGAACTGAATTAAAGGTTCAGTAAAATCATTAATTATTATTGATTTGGTGGATGGGTGTCTAACTAACTGTAAGGCAGTGAGAATAAATAAGTATTGCCAGCGAGACCAACATTTTCTCAAGTTACTTTTGTAGTTCACTTGATCAATTAGTGCTTCCTTCTTGATTGTGTTGAGTGTGTGCCACCTTCCTTGCCAACTACCCTCCAAAAGATACAATCACGCATGTGATTCAGTCGAGGCTCTCACATGCACTACCATATTACTTCCCTTTTCCTTTTTATTTATCATTATTATTAATTAGCAATTTCATGATTTTGGACCATCATTTGGGGTTCACTTCAATCTTTGTGTCTATTGCATGTGATCAAACACAACATTATGATTTTTTATTTGACCAATCCGCTACACTCATTACTTAATGACAAATTTTAAATTCAAAGAAAAATAAATAAATATTTGTGTTAATATATCTAAGACCACAGTCAATTTGAGTTGCTTTGATCATAATCAAAACTCAAACCATGTAACAAATATTTGAGTTTGATAAAAAAAATAAACGTTTCTTATATCCTGAAATTGGATTAGGTCAAACTGTTTATTTTTAGATTCAGTATTAAATTACCTATTTTTTCTTTAATTTAATTGTTAACAATAAACTGTGATGTTATTTCTAGAAAATATGCATCCATAATTTTTCAAAAAAATATAATATAATTTATTTTCATTATTTTTTTACCAACTAATTTATATAAATATACAGAGTTAGTTAGAATATCAAAATCATAAACTATTTTCATTGCAAGTATCAATATAATCAAAGTTGTAAGATTTCTAAAATTATATAAAATATTTTTAAATATCAAAATAACAAAAGTGCACCCCGTAAAGTAAGCAAATAATGTTTAGAAGCTGAGTCATCTAAGTAAAAATATGTTGGGTTTGGTTTTACTCGATACTTAATTTTTTTAACCGATTTATTATTTTATGAAACCAAAATCGCTTATTCACACTCATTTACGCGATCCAAACTATTTTTAGTCTGGGTTGAGTTGACCGGATAACTCTAAATATATCATTAATAGACAAATTATGATGTGGACTAATTCAATTTTATGTGAAGTGATATATTAAACTATTCAAAACTTGAAGGGAAGTAAAAGTTGATAGTTTTAATTTTTAGAGACATGTGATTTTCAAAATAGAACTGGCCTAAGTAACATAAATAAGTTACTCCTCAAACATAAGAAGAAAGAGGACTACGAATTTATAAAGAACATGCAAATGAATGAAGGTTTGAGTTGATGATTGAATGTGAGTAAAGACATAGAGCAGTGAGCAATGGAAATGGTTGAGAACTGAAAATTGATGGCATATATACGGATAATTTGCGTACACGTAACGGCGATACTATATCTTCTAACTTTGCTGGCTGGAAATGGAAGGAAGCTATTGCAATTTACAACAACACCTCGACTCTCAACAAGCCACTACTAATCTACTATATTGTAAATTAAATAATAACTAAACATTCAACTAACCTTAATACAAAAGAAAAGCATACTTAATTTCATCCCTCTACACTCAACTTTGGTATCTATCTATTCGCTAGTATTGCACCAACGAAACTGAAAATATACAAAACTAAATGGTTTATTTCCTACTAAAATATACAAAATCATGAAATTGCGATGATAATGCAAAGATTTTAAAATCTACAACATTGTAGTTGTAATTAATGAAGTTGTGGACCATAATTTAAAAAAACACATTACCCTCCAACTGTAAAAATAAAATATTGAAAAGTAGCTAAGATTCCAAACGTGCAGTAATAAAGCTTTGAAAACCCCGGCAAAGACAAACTCTGTTCTCTCTCTCTCTCTCTCTCCGTGTAGAGTAAATAGAATCTTCCACCGCTTCTTCTTCCTCAATTCAACTACATTTCAAATAAAGCTACTGCTTTCCTTTTTTTTTTTTTTGTTATTCATTAGGTTTTTGTTGTTTCCCTCTCCCAAACACAGAGAAGAAGAAGAAGAAGAAGAAATGGCGACACTTTTCTGGGTTAACATTGCAATAGGACTTGTCCTCTTCACCAACATGGCTCATGCCATATATGAGTTCAACACAACCGAAGAAGACCTCTCTTTTTTGGAAGCTTATGAACATGAAGCAGCATCCTATTCTTTATCCTTTGTGGAGGGAAATCCTCTGTTTGTAGGACTCACCCTTATCCACAATGCAGCTGCTAAAGGAGCAGGTACTAACTACAAAAAACTTTTGTCGTTTCCTCTCTCAAATTTGGGTTACTAAGTTTACTTTCTCTGTTTCTGGCTCTCCAAGTATGTCTGGATGGAACATTACCAGGTTACCATTTGCATCGAGGATATGGATCAGGTGCAAATAGTTGGCTTGTTAATTTAGAGGTATCAATTCAACTTTCTAATTCTTTTTTGCTTCCTTTTATTTTTACATCTCTAAATTATCCAGATTTGTGGTTAATTAAGTTACCTTCTTGTTGGTTAATCAATTGTTGTGAAATATATTTTCTTCAAAAATGATAGTATATTAAGAGAAAATAGTATGTTAGGGAGGAGGATGGTGTAACAATGTTAGAACATGCGTTTATCGCAAGAAAACACGACGTGGATCCTCGTCATTCATGGAAAAGGAGATACCATTCACGGGAATACTCAGCAATAAACCTGAACAAAATCCAGGTTTGCATTCAATTCATTTTTTTTTATATTTTTATATTTAAGTGTTGGGTATTCTGCTGATGTTATTGTTTGCAGATTTTTTCAATTGGAATAGAGTAAAGCTTCGTTATTGTGATGGTGGCTCATTTACTGGTGATGGTGAAGATCGGGTAGAGTTTCATATCTTGACATACAGATTGAGTATATCTTTTTCATGAACTTTGCCAACTCCCTCCTTATGAGTTACATTGGTATGTTGTCTGGTGAGATAGATTGCAGAACTTCAATTCAGAGGACAACGTATTTGGGCAGCTGCAATGGAAGATTTGATGTCAAAGGGAATGCATTTTGCTAACCAGGTTATAGTTATAGACACATTCTATAATTCTATTTTTTTTTTTTAATAATCTTTCTTCTAATTTATACAACTAATTTTGCATCAGGCTCTTCTTTCCGGATGTTCTGCAGGCGGCCTAGCGACTATTATACACTGCGATGAATTTCGAGGTCTCTTTCCAAGGACTACTAAAGTGAAATGTTTAAGTGATGCAGGCTTGTTTCTTGATTCGTATGCGACTAACTGCACAACTTCATACTTTCATCGCCATTTCTACTTTGTTCTTAATTGTTGTTTCCTTTCATATTATAGGATTGATATATCTGGCGAGCGTACCCTCAGGAATATGTACAATGGTGTTGTAGGTTTGCAGGTATTGCACTAATCATGAAACTACCAATTTATTGCAAGTAGTTTATATGCTTTTTAGAGATTGTTTATTTAACATGGTTGTAACATTTAAGGTGTGTTCATAATTATTTATTTTTAATCATTGCAGGATGCACAGAAGAATCTACCACAAATTTGTACTAATCACCTTGATCCTACTTCGGTAATCATAACCATTCATTTCAATTTTGTCATAATATTTAGGAAAATCAGTTTCATTTGAAAGAATATGCAGAAAATAGATTTCTTGATATTGCTTGCTCTATATTTAACTTTTAATGACTAGTGTTTTGTTTTTACTTCTTTTCAGTGCTTCTTCCCTCAAAATTTGATTAACAGTGTTAGAACTCCACTCTTTCTTCTTAATGCTGCTTATGATTCATGGCAGGTAAATTGTCTAACTTTATCATAAATCACATAATATGATCTATGGTAGTATTGATCGTTAAATTATTTGTACTAAACAATCACATTTTCAATTTTAATCAGATTCAATCTAGTTTAGCTCCTCCATCAGCAGATCCCCATGGATATTGGCATGATTGCAGATTAAACCATGCTAAATGTACTAGGCCACAAATCCAATTTCTGCAAGGTGATTTATAAAAATTACCTCATTGCAAGTGAAGAGAAATCTTTAATACATACTATTCAGTTGTTTAAAACATTTCAATGTCTCTTGAATGTAGGATTCAGGAATCACATGCTGAATTCTGTTAAAGATTTCTCAAGATCAAAACAAAATGGACTATTTATTAATTCGTGTTTCGCGCACTGCCAAACCGAGAGGCAGGATACATGGTTTTCAGACAATTCTCCAGTTGTTGGGAACAAGGTGAGCATGGCACTTATGTTGTTTTTAGTTGACAATGTGAAATGTTACTACAAGCTTGATTTTTTATAATTTTCATTTTTATCGAAAATCAAGCTAGAAGAAAATAGGATAGGAGGATGAACATGGGATGAAGCATGTGTTAGAATAGAAAATTTGGTGCTAAAGTAAGAAGACGGCACTAGAACATTTATCCACTTATCATCAAATACGAGTCATCATACTAAAAAAATATGATTACTAATGTTGTGACATTTGCTCTAGAATATTGATTCACCTTTAGAAAAATTGTCTGAAGTTGAAGATGTTTGTTTTGTTTTATGGCCATGTTTATATGTACATATATGCTTGGCTTTGAAATATGCTACTTAATGGTGATTCTTGAGATGATTGTTGATAATACTGATATGTATCTATACATTGACAATATATAGGTAATTGCTTTAGCTGTTGGAGACTGGTTTTTCGACCGAGAAGCTGTTAAGGTCATTGATTGTCCTTATCCTTGTGATAATACATGTCACCATCTCGTTTTCAGATGAGCCAAAGTTCATCCATCATCATTAGTGGAGGATTATGCTATTCAATTAAGTTACACGATACAATAAAAAAAAAATTGGTTGCTGAAAATTGCAAATTTGATCTGACAACAGATGATTTTAACTATTTGAGAATGTTGGGGCAAATCCTCTTTGTTCCTTATCGTATTATTCAGCCGTAGGAGTGATCTAATATCTATAATTAGATTGTTATTATTTGTAATATTTCAAATTTAGCTTCATTATAAAGATGTCTATCCAAACAATTAAGAAAAGAGAGGTACATTTATTTGATATATTTATGATAATAACATGAACATATGAGTCATTTATTCAGAACTTACTAACGAAATAAACTCGCACAATTCTTCTACAAATCAGAGTTTAGCAGAGAAAATGAATTTACTAAATTCTTGGGTTTGACCGCCATATTTATGTGGTGGACAATTTACTTCAATTTCATTAAGTTAGAATGTTTTAATTTAATTTGTGAATATTAATACTGTTATAAAAGCAATACAATTTCATCTCTGTAAAAATATATACATCCTTTCTTACATTTTATAAGTATTTTTTATCATGTTAACTTATATATTTTTAAATAAATATAGTGTATCTAATGTGTCTATTTTATCTATACTTTTTAGGATATAGAGTTATTAAGCTCCAACTTTTGTTCTCTTGATATAAATTACTAGTATTAATAAGAGATATAAATTAAAATAACAAATATATTTAATAATTTGAAATGATACTTGCTATATTTTTTTGTCAAATTTTTCAAATTGAACTTATATTTAGGGACATAAGCTGTCAGATATAGTTAGATATGTGTTACAATTAGATTAAGATAGTTATAAATTTGTTATAAATAATTTAAAGGTTTAATAGTTACCTTAGAGACACTATATTAAATGTATATCCTATTATCATAATTCTTCACATTATCCTTACAAATTTTATATCTTTCTTCAATTATTATTTTTTTTTAAACTCAACTATGACGTTTTCAATTTAAATTTATATTCTCATTAGATTTGTTTATTTTTAACACAATATATTAGTTTAGTCGTGAAATACTTTTTTTTTTTTTTTTGCATATTTGTTGTCTTCTCTTATCACATTCTCACCGAATATATCTTCCATGGTAAACAACAACAAGAAAAGGGTCTCTATATACATATCTCATTGAAATTGATGATTGAATTTTTAATCAAGCCTGTGCTTGCTACAACAACTTTCTTTGCAATTATTATTGAATGGATGATCTTGATCCTCCACGTGTTCAAGTCCCTTGTTCGTCATTTCTCTCACTCATGCTTCCACCTTTCATTACTTCTTAAACAGTTACTTGTTTATTTTAGTTTTTATGCAGCCCAAAAATGTTGTAGTACTATTATATTTTTTATGGTTTCTTTTATTATTTAGTCACTGTTGACTTTCTTATTTGTTTCTATCGTACGATAGTTAAAGATTTTCTTATTCTCTAAATATTATATTATTCTATAATAGTTAAATATTTTTAATTTTTTTCTTTCTATTTTATGGTAGTAAAATAATTATTATTATTTTTATTTTTCTATTATGATAATTAAATATTTCTCATTTTCTTTAAACTTTGTTAGTCAAATTTGACATTTAAAGACTTAAGATTAAGATTCTCAAATATACATAGAATTAGTGTTGTAGAGACAAATATTTTTAATTACAGCTACTATCACTTTTTAGATCAACTTTTTTGTTTAACCAATGTGATTAAAACTTGTATGATTTCATTTTTTTTAATTTTCTTTTATTAATTATATTGTACATTCATTTTTTCTTATATTGTATTCTTCTTTCTTATTCACTTCCAATTTGTAGGGGACAATTACGTATAGTTGAATATAGTTATATATAAGTTAGAATTATATTAAGGTGGTTATAAGTTAATTATGTTTAAATTGAAAGTAGTCATGTCAGTTATCTTACGTGTATTATATTTAAGGTGTATTATATATTAATTGTATCATAATTTTTTATACTATCATTTTAAATTTTGTATTTCTCTTTTTCTTAGCTCAATCATGATTATCAAATCCTAACTTTTGATAATGTATTTCGGATAAGAGAGACAAAATCAAAGGGAGGGACGAATATTCACCCAAAGAAATATGATTGGGCCAAAATTTGGTGGATGAAAATGGGCTAACTTAGTCATAAAAAATCGGTTGGACTTCAATTTGATCACGAGAAAATTGGATTTTGTACTCTAACAATTAGACTTATACCACCTCAAAATGTAAAAAAATCCAATTTTATCTCTTTTATTTTCATTCAATTAAAGGTAAAAAAAAAATTACTTCAAAATCTTACCCCTCACCAAATTTTCCGGTAATTAAATTTTTTCACCAAAAATCAGGTACACAAATTAACAACCGGAAATTTCGCCAACAAAATTTTCGGTACACTGTTTCTTCCACCGAAAATTTTGTGTTTTGAAATTTTTAGTAGTTACTTTTATTCTATCGAAAATTTGTGTCTTGAAATTTCGAATAGTTACTTTTGTTCTACCAGAATTATGTGCATTAAAATTTTCGGTAGATAATTTTATTCTACCAAAAATTTTAAAAGTTGTACGTAATTTTTTTTTAAATAGGGATAAAAAAATACCATTATTGACTGAAACATTCATAACTAATTAAATTTTTAAGTCATGAGAAACGGTCAAATCATGGACAAGAGAGGTTGGCCAACAAAATCGAATAACTGTTATCATTGCTCGATTTTATAATGGATATATTATTAGTTTAATGTATCGACTTCGCAACCAATGAGTTGTTCTTCTTTTTTTCAATTGTGGATCTCCTATTAGATTGTATTGTATATGAGGTCGAATTTGAGAAAGTTTCACTATATTTTTCACTCCTCTATTCTTCATTAAAAAAAAAAATTGAATGAAAAATGTAAAAAAATTAAATTAAATGTTGTACTAGAAATTTCATTCCGATCACTATTTTTTAATATAAAAAATTTCAAAAATAAAATTTTTGGTTGAAAATAACTATCTGCTTTTCAAATTTGTGAGATCAGACTAACTCTCGAAAATTTCTGATAAGTGAATTTTAGAGAAAAAAAATTACTTTTTTCAAATTTATTTTAATTTTTACTTTATAATTAAAGGTGTTTTAGTAAGTTAAAGGATGAAAAATTTAAATAAAAAAAATATAAATTCAATCGTAGAGGTATAAAATCTAATTTTTTAATTACCATTAAAAAAAATCTTTTGACCCCTGTATTTCTATAAAATGGTTCCATTTGGAAATATACATTATGAGAAAAAAAAATTATATTTGTATTGAAAAGCATAAAAAATTGTGTTTTTTTATGTGAACTAAAATGTACGTGGGTGGAAAAAGAATTTTAAAAAATGGTTGCACTTACACAAATGATAGGCAGAGTGTGCATACTAAGCTGAGTTACTTAGAAAGATGAAAGAAGAGAGTACCATTTGAAAAACATTTTAGGGCTTAAAAATTCAACTTGTTGGGCCATGTGTAAAATGGCTGGATTGGCTACAAGATGTTGTTTGATTAGTTAGAAACTTAGAATTGCTAACTGCTGTAAGAGAGGAAGGGATTCTTAATTTTTATTTTTTTTTTTATTATTAAAAGAGGAAAGGAATCAAAGGATTGTTGAAGTTAGAATTGTTTGTAAAAAGGGTTGTTTGATAGACATCATATCTACATAACAAATTTATATTTATATAAAAATTATTTATCATAATTGATTTTCATAACCAATTTATATAATTTTATTTTACAAAACTAATTTAAAATTGGTTTTATCCATAATTTGTTTTACAACTAATATCTTTTTAAAAAAAATTTCTTCAATAAAATACAGAAAATCTAAAAAATTTTTTTAAAAGATTGTTCCATTTATGGAAAAAGAATAGTATTTTTATAATAAAAATTATCTTGAAGAAAATCCAATACTTTTTTTTTGGGAATATTTTTCTAAAAAGAATTGAAATTCTTTTCCACCAAAAAATAATCCTTTTATTCGAAAATTTTGACCTAAAAACATACAAATAGATAATAATTTTTAAAATATATAGATTTATTGCTGGTTTTTAAAAACTGTTTATAAATATGGTTTAGTTAAAAAAATCAGTTATTTTGTGCGACTTTAGTTATAAATACTATAATATTAACATCAAATACATTTTGGAGTTAATTTAAATTAATATTTTTTACATTTTTAATAAATTTATTAAAATGTTACAAATAATATATAATATTTTATAGTATTAACATAATTGAAATATCAATTATATAATATTAGTGTGTGACGTAGACATTAGTACTCGAATTGCTTCCTAGCGTGTCTTCATAAAATAAATCACCCGACAAGGTTATTTTATTATTACTTCACCCCATCATCATCGCTTCAATCATTATTCAAATCGTTTAATCACCTTTTTCATCGTAAACAATTACTTGTTTGTAAGTTTGACATATATTTCATCATATACTTAAAATTTATATTATATTTTTAAACACTTATTCAGCGTCTCATATTATATTTATTTCCCTCTTTCTTTTATGTGATGAATGAATGTTTGCACGTCATTTTCCATATAATGTAGAAACTTTAGTACATTATAATCCTCACATAATTAAATGAATGAAAAGAATTCAAAACAAGCAACTTTCTGGGACTTTGTTTAGTTAATATATATATATATATATATTAAATGAGATAATTTTATCATAAGAGAATAAAAAAGTTAAGTTTTTATTTTTTCAAATAATTATCTATTATATAAATAATTCTTAATCATGATATATTGTATGATGAAAATTTAATTTTTTTTCTAATGACTGTCAAATTGCTAATGATTGTAGGACCCCAAAAATGGAGCACGTTCAAATGGTGTCTTTAAATAAATGAAGGGGATGATTAGGTGTTTGTACTTGTTGGTTTATTTTCCGCCTAATAAATAAAGGACCACTCTGATTATCACTTTATTTCATTATTGATATTTAAAAATTTCTTGTTGAGAAATATTGATGTTTAAGATTAATTTATATAAATTTTTTATAAAAAAATATTAATGTATATAAATTAAAAATAATGTAATTTATTTACACTAATAGTCTAAAATACTTTAAAAAAATTAAATCTTAATTTAATCGATAAATATTAATATTATTAAATTAAATGTATTATCTAAATTTTAAGTGAAATCTGGCAGTTATTGAAAGCGGTATTTTTTATTTCTTCTAAAAATAAAAATAAAATTCTAAAATATTTTTGCATATATATCTAATTATATATTTTATTTCTTCTAAAAATAGAAATAAAAATCTAAAATACTGTTGCATATATATCTAATTATATATGTGTGTGTGTAAATTGTAATTTTTTTGTTGGTTTGCCAATGTTCCCACCACTTGTGGAGGTAATGTTCGATACATTCTCAACTTGAAAACTATGCTTGTCCACATTGGGTATTATTGATGATTCGGCTAACTCAACTTGACCGTAAATTGTGAGGTTTAATTAAATGTTTATGTAAAAGAATAATACGTCTATATAATTCTTAAAATATTCTTAGAAATATTTATATTATGAGATATGATTAGATTTATGCGTGAAAAAGATTAACATCGATGGCGATAATAGATATAATAATTATTTTTGACAAAGATAATACATAAATCTAATCATGTCTCAAATAACTTAATTATTTCACTTATGAAACTTTTTTATTGTATCCTTTAAAAAACGAATACATTTATTATTATTTTAATTTAGACTTATTTTTATCTAGTATCTATGGTGGATTTTGCATTGCTAATCCTGATTAAGTTGACACCCACGTCCAATAAAGTTCATGAAAAATTTAAATTAGACATCTCTAAAGTGATTAATTTACTTTTAGAAGAAAAAAAAAAGTAAATAATGTTAACTATTAATGATTAAATTAAAAGTTAATATTATATGTACATGTATGGTAAATTATAGATGATTATAATATCAACTATTCATTTATTTATTTTACCAATTTCTAACTTCTAATTCTGACTTTAGAGAAATAAAATTCAAAATGGTAATTAAAGTGATTAGTTATTTGAAAAATTGCAGATAACAAATAAATTAGTTGATAATAGACATGTTTATAGTGAATAATATAAGTTATTTGATAATAGATCAGAGATAAAGGTAATACATTAAATTCAAAATTTTTGATAAACATACGATCAAATAATTGATAAATATTAAGATTTTACCATAAGGATCAAATTAGTTTACTCTCTATAAAATTGTTTTCTTTGGTACAAATAACTTTTTTTCTAGTTTATGTAAAAATAATTTTAGTCATTTTTAAAATGTCAACCTATATTTTTAAATGATTTAAAAAAATATTTATTACATCGAAAAAAATTATTCTACAAAATTTGATTTATTGGTCTATATTATTGTTAATGTTTTTCTTTTGAGTTTATGATATTTTAAAAAAGTTAATTTAATTCGTTCAAATGTAAGAAGTTCTAATTTTTTTAAATGAACTTTCTTCAGATCTATATAAGTACGACATAAAAATCCACTTGCAGAGTTATAAAATTTTAATTTCAAATACTAAATAAGATATTTAATTAATATAATGATATCAACATTTATCCATTAATATTATTTAATAAACATGTAAATGATGGAATTTGAGTTTTATGTGAATTTGATGGATATACTATTAAAAAAAACCTTTAAAATGCTTTTGTGGTGTTTATATTCGCCTTGAATTAGTCGGTGCTATGCCAATAAGCCATACAAAATTTCTGAGGGCGGTTTTGTCCTACATACTACAAATCTATAATCGAATCAATTATCATTCAGCCCATGGTACTTTTTTGCAAAATAATATAATTTTTAAAGTGTAATTTTTATAAATCACATTGAAAAAAAATTTAAATAGCATGTAAAGATAATGTTTAAAATAAATTTTATAAAAAGAAAAACATCTCTTGTTATAAGTTTTATAAAAATGAATTATATTTAATATAGAAACTTAATAGTTGTTGACTATGATTTTGTTAAGTCAACACATGCTCTGAAAGTATGAAGAGCTTTTAATTGTGTAGAATATCAATACATTACCAGAAGACTCTTACAAAGACGATAATGAAAAGTATCCAAAAAGTGAAAACAATCTTTATCATAGGAGACAGTGATAGACACCCATTTAAGAAAATTGATACTTATGACACAGAAAATAACATCACTGGATTCTCAAGTTTCAAAAGGATCAACTAATTGGATAAGCAATTATTGAACAGTTAATTAATTTAACACATAAATAATTAAATAAAGAATACTGTCAAATAATAACAATAAAAATATCTGAATTGATGAAAACAATTGTAAATATATTATACTGTAACATAATGCTGATTTCTGATATAGTAATTTTTGTATCAGACACATTTACAATATATCAGTAGAAAACTTTAGATGAAAAATAAATAAATATAAATAAAAAAAAAAAAGAAATTTACAGCACACACCTGCGGTCAGAAGTGACGACAAGTTTCTGACCAAAATTCACGTTGGAAAATGTCGGCATCTCTCTTTTTAAAGTGTTTGTCCAAAAGCCATTGAAAATCTCTGAAGAAGATCTTTGCTATATATATCTGATGAAGCAGATAATTGAAAATGTTGATTATGATGTTGCCATGTATTATTATTACTACTTGATTCATCTGTTATGAATCCTGTTTCTTGTTTAACTTCATTATTCATAATATTATCACTGTATGTTGTTGTATTTTGATGCTGCACTGTGTTATTTCCAACAAAAAATGGTGCATTTAGATATTCACACCATTTTATGTCTTCAACTTGATGAGCATGATCAAAGAAATTATTACTTGGTTGCTGAATCCCATCAACATGTTTTGTGTTTGGAGTTTGGAAAACAGAATGAAGCATGGTGGAAGAATTGAGTTCTGACATCATCTGAGAATTACTACTACTACTACCTGGTATGAAACAAAGTGAATTGTTGTTGTTGGAATTTGGAGATAGTTCCATGTTGTTAATTCCATAATTCAGTTGCTGAAAAGAGAAACATCCTCCTAATCCAACCATATTGTGATCTAAGAACAATTCTTGGTTGGTGGTTGTATTGTTGTTGTTGATTTTTGAAGTTGAAGAAATTTCAAGTGGATAATTAGGATCCATAGTAATAGAATTTGACAGTACTTTTTGTGTGTCAAAAAGATTATTACTTTTGTCAGATGAAGATGGCTTGTTATCCTTGTCTTTGTTCTCAACTTCAGAGAGTGGTTGGTGTGTATTTGGGTCTATTCCATTTTGCCTTAGCTTCTTTTTAAGACTTGAATTCCATAGATTCTTTATCTCATTGTCGGTTCTTCCTGGTAACTGAGCTGCAATCTGTGACCACCTAATAATTGAAATCAACAAATTCAATGAAATGAAATTAGGTACACATATAAAAAACAATAATCTAATTAACAAGTATGATTTTATTGGTACCTGTTGCCAAGGACTGCATGAAGTTCAATTATGGAATTCTCTTCTTGTTGTGAGAATGCTCCTCTTTTCAAATCAGGTCTAAGGTAATTTATCCACCTCAATCTACAACTTTTTCCACACCTCTGCAAACCTGAGACAAATTTGTAAACAAATTAAAATGACTAATGTCTTATTGTATGATATATGATAAAGTGATGAATGAATTATTGATATTGATATTGATATTATAATATAGTACCAGCTAATTTTGGAACAGAACTCCAACATCCATGACCATGTTTGGTGATATAATTCAAGAGCTTTTCATCTTCTTCTGGGGACCATAGACCTTTACGAAGCTTCTGCTTGTAACAACAAGAGTGTCTTCCCATGTGCACTTTCCTTCAATTAAACCTTTGAAATGTTTTTTTTTTTTAAAAAAAGAAACTATTGTGTCAGAACAGAACCTACGTGGATATATAACGAACAATAGCTAGTACAAGAACATTGATATATATTGAATGAATGAATTATAAAGTTTAAAAGGATGAAAAAAAGTTGTGATTGGACATTGTGAATTTCAATTTATATATCTGACTTTCCAGAACTCTATGGTTTCATTTTATTTATTTATTTATTTATTTTTTTCTTCACGGGACATTCCACATAATAGTACTTTGGGTCCTACCTACCAGCTGATATATCATTTTTTGACGGTCCTGATTCAATTATTCTCATCTATCAGATGCATAAGATAGGATCAAACATTATCACATGGCTTTGACTTATACGTGAATGTCCCCACTGCCAAAGCAACGCATTTTGTTCTTAATTCAACTCTTCTTCCATATTTTTACTATTTTTTTGGCCATAGAAATTTATATATATATCAATGGGATCAAATTAATCTAGGAGTAAGTAACTCTTGTTAGACTTATTTTTCTTAATAATTCAATTCAAACATGGATCTTATAGTTGATTTTTTTTTTAATATGTTCATTATATATTTTTTTTTACTCATAATATGTTCATTATTATATGTTCGCTTGAAGTCGTTAAATGAAGTATCGTATATTGTTGAAATTTTATAGAAATTTGAAGAGTTGATTTATACAATAAAAATTATTATTTTGATAGTTGATTTAGTAAAATAAAAAGTAGTATATTTATAGAAATTAAAAAAAGTAAAAATTGCATGAACTAAAAGTAAAAAATTGTAAATTAGCAAAGACTAAAAATAGATATATTTGTAGAGACTAAAATTATTTTCAAAATCTCATTGACAATCATTTGCAGGGAAAATATACTAGATGGGCCTAAACATGTAAAGCATAAGTCTGACTTAATTTCAGAAAATTGAGTTTGAGTTTGATATACTATCTATCATAAACCTATTTTTAAGTTTGATGTTAACCTTTTTAAAGTGTGATAATGTATAAAAGTGGTTTAAGCTTTTATAAATTAACCAAAAAAATTAATATTTCAATGAATTTAAATTTTTATCATTACCTTTTAGATAATATGATATTATAAAATATTATATTTAAATTTTATTTTATTATAACATTGTTAAATATTTCAAAAATTGATGTACTAGTAAATTATAATATTTAAATTATATAAAATATTAGTAAATTTAAATTCAACAGAAGATAAATGTTATAATACTATTATATTAATAATATAACAATAAATAAATATTTTTATTTAATTAAATAGATCGATAAGTTTTTTTTTCAGTGGCCTAATATTTAACTATTTTAGTTAAATAAATATTTAAAAAATGTCTTATCTAACTTAAATTTGTTATATTCTTAAACTTAACTATAATTTACAGTGGATCGATCTGAGCTATTTTAACCGTAGCTATATGGCAATTTTCAAAGCTAATTAAGAAGGGTAAAACTTTTGAGTGATATTTAATTTATGCGCGTATGCACCATGCTCTTTAGACCATATAGTTGTTATCTCGTGAGTTTGAAACCTATCGTGTAGTGTGAGTGTGTGACGAAATTAAAACAAAAACTTTGTATGGAATTTCAAGGAGTGGCTTGGCCTAGGCAAAGCCTACACCAAGATTAGTAATATATTAAGTGCAAATAAACCACAAGCTTTGAGAAGGGCGAATTTTTTGTGGTGAAGTAAAGCCTAAGAGGGGCAAGGTAATCAAACAAAGTATATTGCATTAAATTGATGAAAACAGAACTTTATCTAGGATCTTTTGTTTTCATTGTTGATAACACTTAATATTTTGAAAACTCTATAGACCTTTCCTTTTCTTGTCTAACTTTTTCTTCCAATACTCTTTGGTAGAAGACTGGCCTTCTCTTCTTTTTGGCTTTTAGGGATTGTTTTTCAAAATCATTATCCTTTGGAAAAATTTCATGATTCGGGTGCAAATACAAAATTACTTTTGACATATGAGTGAGTTAAGGTCATATTTCTTTACATAGCAATTGCTGAAAATTCAATCATCTATCTAAATGATTCACCATATTTGCAATTTGAAAATTATATATTGACGCTGAATGGACCGAGAAAGATGGTCTAGCTAGTGTACGTGTAAGACAACACTTCATCTCCTTAGTGTGTAGGGTGGAGAGTGTGATACTTGCAAATACTTTGACACTTAAGTCAATGTTTGATTGTGTGAGAGGCGGTCTTTTGAAATAAAAATTATTTACCTTCAATTGTATTATAACAATGATACTTATAGTGAAAAATGAATTCACAGAGGATGTAACATGTGTGTTTTTAGTTAATATTATTGTGATCACCACTTTTTGTGTTTGTATATCGTGAACAAACTAGTGAGCTAATAAAATTAGATTTGTCTCCTCGACGTTGGGGTGGTACTTGTAAACATTTTGACGCTCAATTCAATGTTTGATTGAGTGGGAGTGAAAATTTTGTGGATGAAAATGTGTACCTTCAATTGTGTATGAATAGTGATACTTACAATGTAGATATTGAACTTGTAAATAGTGTAACAACTAAGCCTTCGACGAATATTGCATCCAAGCCCCACGTCTGATAATGAGTGACACTTTTGTTCATTTAACACATACTAAGAAATTATAAATAAATGAAAGAGTAACAACTTTATCAATTATTTTTGTTAACTATTGATGGATTTCTCACTGTCATAAACGTAAACAAAATATAGTGTTTTAGAATAATGCACATAGTATTAATTAGAGTGTACAAATGAAAGAATAATTAATATTACATTGGAAACTAAAAATGACGTTCATTTTAATATTTTTTTTTAAAGTGACATTCATTTTAATCATTTGGCACATGGAGCATAAGTTTGAGATCTCTTTGAAGCAATCAAAGGGATGATGAATTGACTTTTCACACCGTTTTAGAACTTTTCTCCTTTGTTATCAATACAAAAAATATTAACACAAAAACATTAATAAATTTAGCACAAATATAATATATATTACAAATTTTACTATAAAAACTATCAATACATTAAGATATAAATAAAATACATTACAACATAGTAGTCTTATTAATTTATTAACAAACACAAATGTGTACAAAAATAAAGATACCATTATATCTAACTTCGTACAGTCGTATTCATTAATTAACTAAAGGATAGTGTAAATATTAAAAAAAAAAATCATTCTTAATTAACATGTTACAATTAATCATACGTTTAATTTTAAAGTCTTTACGTCTAATTATTCAGTGACGTAAAATTCACTATCCATATCCATAAAAATATGAGCCTTTATTTTAAAAAGTATATGTGAGTCCAACACAATATACAGTATCTTTAAAAAAAAATACACAAAAAAAGAACATCCATAATTCCTATAGTATAAAAAATATTAAAAACACAATCACATATACCTAAACTACAATTCAATATTTAAAAATATACAGTTTTTTTTTTGTTACACGAAGAGGGCCTAAGCCCAAATACAAGTTGTTGCATACTACACGACTTGCATGCAAAAATAATAATAATGTGTATTACTTTTTTTTTTTACAAATCATATATATGAGATATCACCTTGTATTTAAAATCTAGATTTAGAAATCGCACTTCTCTTATACAATTTGATCATTTAATGAAATAATTGTTGTTTACATGCACTAATTAATATGAATATGATAATTTTTGAACGATCAAGATTATCTCACCCTATTTCAAATTTAATAGGCCAGCATTTTGGTACTCTAGTATATATTTTGCTGAGTTTAACATTCAATTATTCAAAGGCGAAGTGTTACAATGGGTTAGCTTGACTAGTCCATTTTTTTAATAAGTTGATATTTTTTATGTTTTGTTACTTAAATAAGTGTATTTGTCAAGAAATTAGTATTAATAAAACCGTTTAAAAATTTATTATTTGATTAACAAAACTATTTATTTTATTTTTATTCTTCTAATATTTACAACAACTACAAAAATAGTTTTTTCAGCAATAAAATTGTAAAAACAAGATTCAAATGAAATAGACAACTAATTTTATTTTATTCTTTGAAAATAATTACGTTGAAAAATACGTTAAAGTCTATTTAATACGTCAATTATAAACAAATTTAATTTTTTAAAGCTTCTTCAAATTCAATTTTTTAAATAAAAATAACTATTTTTTGTTGTCATTTTTCTTCTGTTATTTTAGTTATACTTTATATAAGTAAAAAGTATTACGAATTTTCTTATTAGTTAAATATAATAAATTAATATTAAGTGTATATTTTATTTTATTTTTTCATTATATTTGGTCCTCTCTTAATTATTTAATGACACGTACCTTTTTCATATTTAATTAAATTTTAAATAAATTTAATTTTAGATTATTTATATCTTATGAGTACTAATCTACCCATCTTTTTTCAAAAAACCTTGTATCTAACCACAAGAAAATAATCTTAGAGGAGAAATTCACAAAGAATTTGTCCCAGTTAAAAATACTACCGAATGGGAGACCAAAAATGACTAGGCATCATATTCATATTGGAGATAGATATTTCATAGACATATAATAGTATAAAATAACTTAATGATTATGAGACAAAGATAAAAGATTTTGTGTTTGAGAAAGTAAAGATATATATTTTCTAATAGGCTTCTCTAGGGACAAAATCACACAAAAGAAGATGATATCCGAAAAGCCATAAGCTTTTTGACTTTGGGTAAATAAAGTCAATTATAGTCATTTCTTTGAATGAGATTTGTGTCATCAATGGAGGACTCCTCCTATTAATTAAGTTTATTTCATCATTTTCATTTCGAGTTTAGTTGCATGACGGTTAATCGATAAATAAAATGCTCTCACTAGTATATATAATTATAAAATTTGCTTTAGGAATTTACATGTGTTGAGGCGGTGGTCTTAATAGACGTCGGATAAAAATGTTAACATAAACCAAATTCCAAAGCATCATTGTGATACACAATTAAAATATTATAAAATTTAAAGTAAAATACATATTATAAAATTAACAATTTACAGTGACTATTAGTTGTATATAAATATAAATTAAAGTGCCTAATAAGAAGAAATTATGCAATAATCTCCAGGAGTGAAAGTTGTATAAGGAGAACCAATTTATGTCTAGGCATCGGCTTCACTAATTTCAAACTATTGACTTAAAATTGTATTTGACACTACACTGTCGCAGTTTTTAAACTAATTTTTAACGATGAGTTCTAAATTTATTTAACATAAATAAAGACAACAAATTAAGGGCTTGACTTTCAACAATATATGTCTAAACCAACGCAATTTGAAGTTAAAAATGTTAAAAAATTAATATATTTAATATATTATTAAAATGTAAAATATTGTATACTTTCAATTAATTATAAATAAAATAATCATTTATATAATAATTCAGCCATCAATTAAATTATTATTTTTTAATGAAATATTATAATGACGTTATATATATTTGGAATATAAGTAATTATGGGACACTGTACAGGCATAATGAATTAAAGTTTTCCTTTGCCTTTCTGAGATGGCACAAATTGTACAATATTCTCCGCGAGTTATTCGTGACACAGAAGCTGCCAAAATAGTAATTTGTCTCCAAGTGATTTGTTTTTTAATTAACATGTTCTGAACTCAAATAGTATCTTCTCCTCTCAATAATAATAATATTAGTAATATTAATTAATATTGATATCTTTTCTATGATCGCCTGTCTATATAAGTTATGTCCTAATTCAGCCACCCAATTGGGAATTGGAAATTATATTTAAATTAAAAAAAATTCAATGCAAAGATGCTTCTAAAATTCTAATCAACATAATCCATACCTCATCATGCTCATGTATTCTTATCTTATAATAATTCCCATATGAGCTGTTCAGCTAAGTCAAACTCCAAATTAAAATTTAAATTTATTTTGTAAGCTCCATTACTCTTGCTGTCTATTTACGCATATAATATATGTCGGCTTCGTTGTCCTTTGGATATTCACCGCAAAAATAAACAATTGCCTTTTATTTAATTAGTAATGACAAAAATTAATAATTTGGTCAGCTACATATATTATTGAACCAATGTTTTCTAGTCGTGCCGTTTATTTATTTTTCCCTTCCCTTAAATCAAAATTCATATGTCTATGTTTCTAGGACAAATGAATCACCATTTTTTTTATAACAATAAATAAATAAACTATCATAAAACGTTTAGTCTTATATGGAGGCAAATATTCGCTGCCAGAATAGAGACTAAAGATTATTGTACAAGAAACACACATGTATGGAAGGTGTAGTTGATTTTTTTTTTTTTTTAATAACTATATCACCTTGGTAGTGAATATTAAATTCGTCATCTTCTTATCATTTCACTCTACGATTTTGGTTTTAACCGTTCGGTCAAATTTAATTCCTCTAGAAGGAAGGTGTAGTTTATGTTAATTCATGGTATATGTTTTTCTTTTAAATGCTTAAGTTTTTGTTTTTTTTATATTTAAATGGGCCTTGTTGGTCACTAGGTAAGAGCCAATAAACCGTTCTGATTAATCAGAGGGAGACAATAGTTGAGACAAATCTAATCCAAAATCGCTTCTCTTCTACACTATGCTCTATATTTATTACTTAATTAGTTTGTCTCATAAATGCTGAGCTGGGGATATTTACTTTGGAAAATATATTATAATTATATACTATTATGGAAATTTTAGTAATTGGAGCTTCTGGTCCCCCGGTTATATTTTGCAGCCAACAGGACTTAGATAAGAAAAGAAATGTGTGGCCTTATTGTCCATGGGAATATGCGATATTAATCTTTAAAATTAAGCTTATTGTTAAGGTCCAATGAATAGTGATATAAATAAGAGATTAAAGAATGACTATATATAATATTAATTTCTCCCCCTTTAAAAAACTGTATTTGATTTTCTTAATTTAAATGCGTGGAATATAAGTGTTGAAATAGATTAGAAGGTCTAATAATACATTTGATCTATATCTTTTTCTTGGGCCCGTCATTTGATCTCTATTTTTATCGATGAGAAATTTGTCCTCTTATAATAATTAGTAACTACATTGGTCCAATTTAGTATTTAAATTTTTAAATTACTACAATAAAATCTTTCATTATTTTTACCTAAAAATATTTCATATCTTATTTTTATTTAAATAAATTTATACAAAAATTAGGGATCGTCTTAAGCATGAACGGAAACTACGGCGGTCACTTTTTAGGAGCACTAAAATTATTATTTTATCTTAGTAGTTAGTAATATTATATTTATGATTTGTTGGTAAAAAAATAAAAATAAAATGTTTTAATTAAGATAATTTATGTTGTTAGATACCTTGTTAAACAAAAATATTAAAATATATTTTTTAAATTGAAATTATTAAAATTTTATTTACAATAAAATGTCACAAAATAGATTTATATTAAAAAAATTAAAAGAATTTTAATTATGAAAAAATCTTTAATATTTAAAAAAAAAAATCATATTCAGTAGTTATAAACTTATAATTGTATTAATGCGCTCAGAGCATCCCTTAGAGAAATTGTCTTAAAGTAGTAAAATACAAGAAGTACGGAACAATTCGATCGTAACAAACATAAGAGCATTATGTAGTCAATAAAGAATACGAAGACCAATGACACATTTGATTACTGAACCTATTACAACATGTCATATCATACATGTCACTGAATTAATCAATATCCAATTCAAATAAAAAAATTATATTAAGTCAAAAAAAAAAACCTATAACAGCTGCCATATTACATTTTTTCTGCAAAGCCTATCTTAACATCTGATCTTCGTGCATTCTAAATTATACCATTTCGATCTCAAACAATCAATAAAAAATTTAATTAAAGAAAATTAGTATATTTAATTTAAAATTATCTTACAACTTATATTTTAGACTTGAAAATTTTGGAAGTATTTATTAGTTGATGTTGGACATTAATTAAGTATTTAAAAGGGATCAATTTTCATTGAAACTTCGCTAAATTATCTTTAAATAATACAAACAATTGAATGAAGATGAGATTATCAATGTCATTTATTGGATTGACAAAATCAAAGCAAAAAATTTTGATTTGACAAAAGCATCAAAGTGCATTGTAATAGTCACATTAATTAATTAGTTATACAAATTAAATACACTATTTAGTTAGTTATTTTTCATTAAGTATTATTTGATATAATATAAATCATTTTGATATTCTCTTATAATTCAATATGATTTCCATTTTATTTTTACTCACTTTTCTGTCATCTATAACTTCTATCAAAAAATTTAATAGACAAAATACGCAATTTGATTTTTTTTTAAATTACATATTCAAAATACAAAATATTTTTATACTATACAAAATATTTTGATAAGCCTAAAAATTTAGTGGCTTGTACAATACACTCTAATGATGCTCAGCGCCTAAACTATTAACTAAGTGTGTGGGAACAGAACCCCTCTTCATATGGGAGGCTTTAATAACAACAAGTAGTACTAATTAACTAGAAACGGTTTTAATCATTTTTAACAATTGTAAACAATGGCATCCAAGTAAAGCAAAAGGTGTGATTTGAAAGCCTAAACGCTTACAACTATGATGATGGGAAATTTATGAAGTAAAATTCATGTATATGGAAATATTTGGAAGATCATAATGAGCATTTTTGAAATAGAAGGAGACATAATCTATTTCCCCTTGAAAAACTAATAAGATGCCTATGCATTATCCTTAAAACATGCTTTTTCACATCTAATCTTTACATCAGACAACTAATTGACAAGAAAGAGCAATTGATAGTAATTCATAATTTCATCATATCAGATCATTCATCTTTGCTTAGTTAGTGTAATTGCAATTGTGTTATCATGTTGGAAAATAATATGATTCAAATAATTAACAAATAACTGTTACAATAGTTGTAACCACTTTCAAGTTAAAATCACTTAGCAAAATTTGGTCACTGTCAAAGTTCCCACCAAAAATTAAAGTGTCTTTTCTAGAAGCCAGAACTGTATTTTATCATTGCAAATTAAGCAGATCTAGCAATAACATTCTATCACAATTTTAGGAATAAATGTAAATTTTAGTATTTTCTATGGTTTTTTTTTTTTTAAGATTCAAATATTATATATTTTCCTTAGTTTGATTAATTAGGAAATTCCTATGAATAAGAGTGATAGTATAAACTATATATGATGAAATAGAATATGTGGCCAACCAGTTCCCACCTTAGTTTGTTGGATAAATGAATTAATGAAATTAGTAATGTTTACAAGTTTAATTCAATTTAAGAAGACCCTAAGTTATCGATCCTTTCTAAATTGACCAATTAAAAGAGGTTGGAAACATAAGCACATGCAAATTTCTTGTGTTTTAGTTAACAACAACTTGATTATCTTTTTGTCTTGTCAAAACAATAAGCGATGATGAAAGAAAACATGAGTGTCTCTTCATGACATTTCTTTCTACATATGGAAGATTAAGATCCAACTAATAATCATTACTATTTAGTTAATTCTAGATTTCATTCTCTTTAGTCAGAAAAATTAGTTATTTAATTTACCAAGTGAAGTACATGTAAGCATCTAGTAAATGTAGTGTGTGTGACATAATTATAAGAACAAATTAACAGAGAAAATTGACATTGACTTCAATGACAAGGTTAAATTAAAAGTGTTTTTAATGTCATACAAGCCCTTAACCCCCCCC
>JBBPBT010000151.1:2423101-2434522 GCA_037974875.1 Cicer bijugum | reverse complement strand
CCCCCCCCCCCCCCCCCCCCCTATCAATTATATCAAAAAAAAGTATTGTCTAGTTGAAATGTTCCTTTGTACCCCATCCTTAAATAATTACATTTATCACTTTAGCTTTGTAGTGGGAAATTATAGTAAACTTTATCGCTACATTAACATTAACATGATTACACTTGATTTTGAGATGGAACTTGCGCCTGGACATGAACTATTTGAGATTCTAATATGCATTAGCACCTTTGTGTTGAGCTTGGTGTATACTCAAGATTTTGATTTGAATAAAGGGTCTAATCAAACTCAAAAAGAAAAAGGGAAAAATATTTCAAGAAAACTAGTGCCTGACATCAGACAACCCAATATATAATTCAATCATCCTTGGATCTGTGGCGTAGATAGAATTAATTTTAGGAAGAGGTCAAAAAAAAAATTTATAAAGAAACAAGAAGTCAAGTATAAAGAAAAATAAAATTTAATTTTAAATTGATGTATTAAACTTAATTAATAAAAAAAATTCCAACAATTTTTTATATAAAATATAATATAAAGTATAATAAAAGAAATAAAAACTTATTGTTATTTAAGAAAATTGAGTTTGACGAGATTTCAAATAAATAAATTTATTTTAATAATGCTTTTTTTTTTACATATCCAATTGATTTATTTAAAAAAAGAATCATTGTCAATTTTATTTTTAAGTATTGTCTTGACAATTTTCACTTTCAAAAAATACTTTCTATATACTTGTGGTTGTGGTAGAAATTAGAAATGTTAAAAAAAGACATAAATTTAACAATCAAATGATAATTTTTAATATCTTATTTATAGTAATTTTTTATGAATAACTTGTTTGAAATAACTAAATATATGTTAATAGAATAATTAAATATAAAAAATATACTAACCTATTAAAAATATGGGATATATAGTCTAATAAAAAAAATGGAGTGGCCAACACTAAACTTCGCCCTTGCTTGGACCTAGTAGATGGTTAATTTACAAAATACATTATTGCCTATACGTTAACCATAATTTTTATGTCCTCAACATGACTGTGTCTCTACCACAAGTGTATAAATATAAGTTTCAATTCCATGTAATAAAAATTTATTGAAAAAAAAAACAAATTGGCAGATAAATATAAACATTGACTTAACAAAAACTCTGTTAAAATTGAAATGTCGTTATTACTCTTTGAAGCTATGTCTTGGGATCCCTCGTTCATATAGGTTGTGTTTTCCTTACTAATCCTTTCCTCAAATAATCAAATACAATTTTCTTGAAACCTTACATGGTCCTCTTGTTTATTTTTTAATAGCCGTAGTACTATAGAAATATCTAAAAAGAGTATTCTAATCAACATCACTATAACTTTTCGATAATATTCAGACCATCAATGCTTCCTAAAATTTTCAACAGAAAGAGATATTACATGTTGTTGAGCCAATAATGCATTGTTGGATACCAACTCAAGAATTTCCCTTTTTGATTTGGTTTTATATCATGTTGTGCACATAGACCTAAACACCGGTCGGGATCAAAATTTATCTATCGAACCAAAATTGGTTGTGATATATGTACGGTAGGGATGTAAATAAGTTAGGCCGTCCGTAGGGGCCTATGGCCTGGCCTGGCCTATTTAATAAAAAAGCTAGGCTCAGACTGTTTTTAAAGTCTATTTATTTAAATAGGTCAGACTCAAGCTTATAAAAAAGCCTGTTAGGCCTAACAAGCCGACCTATATATATTTATTATTTATTAATATTATTTTTTATTATTATATTAATAATATTATTTTCTATTTTAAATTATATCAATTAGGCAATCACTTACTAATCATTCCATATTCAGTAGTCATTCCATCGGACCAAAATTGGTTGTGATATATGTGCGGGTCGCAAGTAAGCATTTTAGCAGGCAAAACAAGGTTTGATCGAGTTATTGACCTTTGATTGGGTCGCTTTTCATGGAGTTTTTTTTCCTCCAATTTTAATTTATTTTTTTAAAATTGGATTTAGTACCCTACAATTTAACTCAACTCATAACCTGATATGTAAAAAATCGAAGTTTATCCTTTTCATTTTCATTTATTTAAGATGATAAAATTGCTCCAAAAACGTATCTCTCCAAAATTTTCGATACTTAATTATTTCCTTCAAAAATCCAGTATATATATTAATATTATTGGAAATTGTATTTTTAAAATTTTTGATAATATAATTTGTGTTTCAGAAATTTTAAATATAAAATTTCCGGTAATTAATAATTTCTTAAAAAATTAAATTTTAAAAATTTCGGCAGTTCATTTTATTCTATAAAAAATTTCAAAGTTTTAAAATTTTTTATACGTATTTTGTTTTTTATTTATTTTGGATTTTTTAAAAGAATTTTATTATTGAAATAATTCTTTTAAATACTTTTTTTTTTCTAATTTTTATTCTCTTTCTCGATTAATATTTAAGAGATTTTATCATTTAACTATTTTCAATATATCAAATTAAACTTTAATGAATTTTTAAAATTGATGAATCGGTAAATCAACAATTTCAAACAACACCCTAACATCACAATTCATAAAAAAAATGGGGATTTGTCAACCTTTTCAATTAAAAAATTAAAATTTCCGGCAGCTATGCATTTTATTACCGAAAATTTTAAAAATAAAAATTTCGATTAAAAACAACGCCTGAAAATTTCAAAAATATAATTTTTAAATTAAAGAAATTCAAAGAAAAAAATTACTTTTTCGAATGTTTAGAAATGTGTGGTTTGATCAAGATATCCGAATTTGTTTTAATTTTACCATTCACTTACGAATATTTTAGGAAGTTAAATAATAAAAATTATAAATGAAGAGGTACAAGTCTAATTGTGGAGTAAAAAATTCAATTTCTATTATTTTAAGTAAAAAAATTGTCATACATTTTTTATCCTCGGTACGAACAGAGCATTGAATGTGATTGAGTAATTTGAGTTATCATAAAAATAAAATACAAAGGTACCAAATAATTAAAAGTATATCTATTTATCCTTTGAACAACCGAGTTCGGTTATTCGTAGCTAGTGATGGAAATAGGTTAGATCGAACTAGATTTTATTAGGTTTGAGTCTGGCTTGTCAAAAATTCAAAGTCTAATCCTAAACTGTGGTATGTCATAAGCTTACTTTTTAGGTTTGAGTTTGGTCTTGATAGAAGTCTAGTATGATTTGTAAGCCTACTTAAAAACCTATTTCATTTTAATATTTTTGAATAAGTAATCAAACATATCTTTAAATAAATTAACAAATTAATATGTCAATGAAATCAAGTTATATTTTGATATTTAACATCACATTTTGAAGAATATAATTTTATATACGTTATATTTAAATTATATTTTATAATAACGCATTTAAATATATCAAAAATTAAATGAGATTAATATACATAAATTACTAAAAGTTGAATATATAACAAAAATATCAAAATTTAATATAATAATTATAGTACTAAAAAAATATTATTTATATTTATTTAAGTAGGTCAGTCTGATAGACTTAAAAGATTTATTATATGACATGTAGTCTGACCTTTTTAATTAAATAGATCTTTTTAGAAACTTTAATTGTTTAAGGAAAAAATATAGCCTAATTTGGGCCTAAATAGGCTAGGCCGTAAGCCCCTGTCGGTTGGTTTAACCTATCATCATCGTTATTCTTAGCCCAAATTTTTTGAATCTACAATCGATCATAACAGCCCATGCAAAACCATCTCTTATCACGCGTTTATGTCCAACCCGTATGAATCCACCCAATTTGTTAAAAAAAATATCATGAAATAAGAAATCGGTTAGGTTTTGTCGGATAATTCCAACTTGCTCACCCCTATGCACACGAACACTACCGCTGCCTCTCTTATTCTTTAGTGAATCTTTAAAATGGAATTGAGTTTTTTAAAATAAAAAGAATGAATCAAAAGAACAATTTTTCTTTCTTTTTTTTTTAAAAAAAAAAAGAATCGGTTATACAAAGTTATCTATCAAAAATATTACAAAAGAGTTATTATGGCAATTGTTCTTCATAATACTCAAAAACCACGTTTTTTCTGTTCCGTGAAAACAATGTGTTGTGGTATCTCTGAAAATGTTGCAGCGAGTGACAATTATATATGATTTCCACAAGAAATTATCAGAAGCCGTCAAAAAAGTTGTTGCTATTGTAAATGTATGTTTCAAAGAATTATATGATGCTGTGGGTGTATTGTTGAAAACAATGTCACCTATTTTTCAAGTCAAATGTTGTTGCAATAGCTGTAATGCTCAAAACATGGATATAGACAATAAAAACAAGGATATTGACAAACTACAACAACAAGATCCCTGCAGCTAATTCAAATACTATTGGAGATCTCTAATGTAGATATTGTTAGAAGTCTTAAAAATAACGCAGTATCTTTTTTAATTCCTTTATTATCACCAGTTTAGATGTAGCTAGAAGTATAAGAAATATTGTAGTAGCTTTTCCTTTATTTCTCTATGGACAGTTGTTGGCATTTTTCTAAATATGTTTTTGTGAATATTTTTCTACAGAAATCTGAAGCGGACTGGTAATTAGTTTGATACAGATACTTGCTTATCTAAACATTACTTTCAAATTAGTAGTGCTAATTGAGGATACATGTAACAAGTGCCCATTTCACTACTCTTGAACATTTGATTGATGGATGCCTATTAAATACTTTGCTGACAATGGTCATAAACAGAAACAACGGAAAATATGGTGGAACATTCTCCTGCAGTGGTTGAAAAGGTTGTTGAAGAGGATGACAAGAAATAATCAAGCTGCATAGATGAGATTGAAAGGGTATCAAAAGAAGTTTTTTACGATTGAAAGATCATGAACAAGCTTTGGATAATCAGGAATTTAAAACGGATCTCAAAGAAGAAACATGATATTTTGCTCCACTCACTATTGGGAGAAATTTGCTGAAAATGGTGATAAGAAGCAACAATGCGCACCTGATCCTGCTAAAGGGTCCTCAAGAGAGGTAGAGGTTGAAATCATGAAGGTTAAAAAAATGATATCTACAAATGAGGCAGGGAATGTGAAGGCTGAGAGTGTAAAAGATAAAACACCTGTTGTTGATGATGAAAAACAACGACAATCTGAGACAAAGGTGGAAATCGGAGAAACATTGGCTATGTAACATTTTTATGGTATTGATTTGACTAAATAGTCCCCTACCTAAATGTACAAATAAGTTCCACCTTCAAATATGCCAAAGTCTGTATAAATTGGCAAGTCAAAAACTGGAATCCCAACCTCAGTGACTTTCAAATATCCTCTGTGGTACTCTAGACTGAACTTACAGAGAAGAAATCAAGAGAATTTGGACTCATTTCTGAAAGCCTATATTCTTTTTCATTTGCCAGTCAGTCGTAACCTGCAAGTACAATGCTAAGTTGTTCCAATAAGACACTCCCTTAACTTCAAATATTAGTAATACTTACTCATGAGATTTATCGATCACAAGATTGTCTTCTCTACCGGGATTAACACCTCCTTTGTCATTTGTTGATGAGGCATGACCACCATCGAGTACCAAATTTGATTGTTCAAGTCCACCAGTTGTTGCTTCACACTAGCATAACAAAGCGAACACAAAAATCAAAATCTACAAAAGTAGAAAAGGAGATATGTTTGTATAAAATCTCAAGAAGCAAGCAGACCTGGGTAGACATGTGATTTGTGTAGTTACAGGAAGCCATTGTTGCTTTGCTTAACTTGTGTGTTCACAATAGGCATTGGATCCTTTAACTTAGGGGCTGAAGCCGATTCCACGGTTTACATAAGTCCTGCTGTTCCACTGACATTTAATCCTACAGCTGATGGGTTCATAAAAGACTGTCAAGGATAACAATACATTGGAGCACATTGCATTGGCATGTGGAGTCTAAACATTTGAGGATTTGGTCTTGCGATACCATGTAAAGCAGTAACCAGATGTATGTGCACCAGGAAGATGAGTTCCTGGAAATTGAGGGAACTGAATAGTCGGGAATCTAGAAGATCCATCATTAATGTCCACCATGATCATACCATAACTCGCCCCCAATCCCATTTGCATGCAAGGTTTCAAGCTCTTGTTTTGGAGCAAGACTGACAATGCAATCCTACTCACCCCCTCTGATCGTAATTGCATGCAAGATCTCGTTTTGGAGTAAGACCGATGCAACATATTCATTTTGCCATCATAATTTTTAATCCAACTGTTCTTGCCTAGAACACAAAGAGTCTTGCTAATGGATGAGAAAGTTCCTCCAAAGCTCCAATGAGGTGTACCTGCAGAGACACTCCAATGACTAAGTCAACAATTAACAAGGGAATGTTGTCAAAATAGCAGTAATATTGAGTGAAAGTTAGATAATCAAACCTGGGAAGTTGTCCCCTTATAGAGGTGATAGTTGGCCAAGATCCGCACATTTCAGATATCCTCGCGAGAGATTAGGAGTCTTATGATCCGTGTGCTACTTGCTTATTGGATAGGAATCAAGGTACAGAATTTGTTACGAACTACTGAAATCATGTTATAAGTGGACTTCCAAAAGGCGTATCTTTATGCTGATAAGTTAGTTAGGTTGAAATATGTTTCCAGATAAGGGTTTATCTCCAAGCAACTCACTTAGTAGTAGAGTCAGCTCCAAGTCAATAATGGGTGCAGATTAGCCTACACTGGGTTGGAGCTTAGCTTTTAAGGCACATTGAATCTTGGGCCTACTTAACGAGGACGTTGTTTTGTGGATTCATCCAAGTCAGTAATCTTGGATAGCATAGCAGCCTAAACCTATGCTTAGATCAGTGTCATAACACCATTCAATGAAAAGTTATTTTTCACATGTCACCATGCATCCAAAGTCCAAACATAGTATAAATTGATCCTAAGAAGAAAAGTTTGGACAACAAAATCTGAAGGGATGGTAAGTTATCAGTTGTCACTCTCAAACAGTTGTGTTTGTACAATGTATTTCCCCACAATTGAAGGTTGCCGCCACTTGCCGGCAACAGACAGAATTCCAAAGAATATATAAGTGAAACTACAAGCTCGATGGCAGCCCCCCAAATTGGCCTCCACATTTCAAAGTTAGTAGTGTGTTTTGAAATCCATCAATATATATGTATTGCTTCAACTAAAGTTAATCTCCAATGGATTTTCAAACACAGACATATAATTTGTTGCTTTGATGCTTTAATATGCCTTTGATGTCAAAACAAATACGGTGTGTTCATTTTGTCAGCGCTTCAATCACCAATAATCTCTACAAGAGCACGAGCCATTTGTGAATCGGTGAAACCGGTTGATATCTCTCACAATAATTTCTCTTCCAAAAATCTCAGAAGCAAACTTCATAACAGTATGACAATCACCACAAGTCCTCAAATTCTTCTTTATCCTTATTGGAGATCCAGCTGGGAGAACCAGAAGACCTAATGCAAGAGCTAATTTCTCACTATGACACCACAAACTCTGCTCTTCAGACCCTTCTACAATGTTAGTTGCAAACTGCTTCTCAGCCACATATCCTCTCTTCTTTATCAACTCCTTCAAATTTTGCAACATCTCATAAATATCACGTGTCCTTGAATGTGACCTATCATTCACAGTAAATACAAAAGTCTTGTTCTTAACATCAATCCAACTACATCCAATATCTTTCCTTACCTTGTTGATCCCCATCAATCGCTTGACTTCATCAGCTTTATCCAACATCCTGTGTCGTGTATAGATATTAGAAAGCAACACATAGTTACCTGGATTATCTGGTTCCAACTTGAAAAGCCTCTCCGCAACCTCTCGTCCCATTTCAACATCACCATATTTTCCACATGCTCCGAGCAATGCCCCCCAAACAGACGAGTCGGGCTTAATTGGCATTGATTCAATAAAGTTCCATGCCTCCTCCAATCGACCAACACGACCAAGCAAGTCAACCATGCAAGCATAATGTTCAGGTCCGGGTTTAATGTTATGGATGTTAGCCATAGAATTAAAGTACTTAAAACCATCATCAACCTTTCCAGTATGGCTGCATGCTGACAGCACAGAGACAAAAGTAATGTATTCTGGCACAACACCCTCTTTAAGCATCTCCTCAAATAACTCAATTGCTTCATTTGCACAGCCATGTTGGTGGCAAACTGCTATCATGGCTGTCCAGCAGATCACATTACGATCCTCGGTTTCTTGGAAGATCCTATAAGCGTCAAACAAGTTCCCACATTTGCCATACATTGTCACCAATGAACTCGAAACACAAGCATTTTTCATATGCCCGGTTTTTAGTACATGGGCATGGATCAAGGAGCCTTGTGCCAATGCTGCAATACTTGCAGAAGCATGAATAATGGAAGAGTATGAAGCCCCATCAGGTACTACGCCTTCCCTTACCATGGCATTGAAAAACCTGCAAGCTTGTTCAAAATTTTCATTGTGAACGCATCCCATGATCATCACATTCCATGTAACAACATCTCTATCTCCTGCGCTATAGAACAACTTGGTTGCATCATCAAACATTCCACACTTACAATACATGTCCACCAGAGAGTTATTCACATAAACCAAAGAAATCAAACCACGCTTAACAATATTCACATGCACCTGAATCCCAAAATTTAAATCAACAACACCAGCACAAGCACTCAACACACTTGAAAAAGTCACTTGATCGGGATCAAGTGAATCTTGGCAAAGAACCTCCCTGAAAAGTCCAATAGCACGACCATACAACTTGTTTTTCAGAAACCCAACAATCATAGCATTCCAAGAAACAAGATTTCTATGGGACATTTCATCGAACACCTTCTCAGCAAAAAACATATGCAAACACTTAGCGTACATGTCAAGTAACGAGGTAGCTACAAATGTATCATTTAAAAAGCCATGTTTAAAAATCAAAGAGTGCATTTGTTGACCATGGGTGAGGAGTTTGGTATGAGCACATGAGGGTAAGATTGCTGAGAAAGTGAATTGGTTTGGGTATATGCCAGTGTTTCTCATGCGGTTAAAATGGGTTAACGCTTGGAAGGGTTTGTTGAGGTGGGAGAGTTGAGTGATGAGGGTTGTCCAAGTAACAACGTTGTTGGGGTGAAGGGCTGAAGAGAATTGTTGGAAATTTGGAAACGGCCTTCCATAGCTTGCTAGCTTTGTTAGCGGCAAACGAAATTTCATAGTAATAATACTCTCAAATGCTTATGAAATATGGACAAAAACTTTTTTGAAGTCTATTTTGTAAAAAATGTAATGTAATAATAGGCATGTTTTGTTTCTCTCATGCCGCGAATCACCACAGGTGGCACTAAATATGATATGAAATTGGAGTATATACTTTCTTTTTTGTCAGTCAATTTCATCATAAATTAACTTTAGACATTAACATGAAATAAGAAGAGAAAATACAAGGATTATTAGTTTTGGAAATTGACAGAAAGTAACGAATAGATAATTTATAACAAAGAATTTTCATCTCAGTTTGGTTCAATAAAATAAATTTATAGATTAATTATGTGGAGGTGATTTGAAAACAACATAAAATGACACGTCATTTTTAAGCATCACTCGTTAAGATTAAATTCAACAATAACTACAAATAAAAAATCAAATTATTCAATTTTAAACTCTAACAAATGCCGTTGGATTTCAATCTCTTCTATAAGTTAATAAAAAAAACAAACTATCCATTCACTTGTTGAAATTGTGATATTGGGTGTACGATGTGCCTTCTTTTCTTAGGAGTATAATATGCGCCGATATAGTCATATAGCATTAGCTATAGCAACATGGGCCGAGCCGAAAATGTGAGGTGGGTAATAATTGGGTTAATAAGCAAGGGTTGCTATCAGCACCCCTTTTCCAAATACTCTCAACGTGTTTGAATGAATGTCCGATCTAAGGCAGAGGCAACTAAAGCTTTTGCTATAGGCGAGGCCTCTACTCAAAAACCTTGTTTACTATATACATGTTAGGTCCTTCATCATTTGTCGGATGTCCCCTCTCATACTTTAAAAGGAAAATTTTATCCCATGCTCTTTTAATTAAATTTTTTCTTTACACTATACATGAATAACTTATTTTACCTTTTCTTTATTAAAAAAATTATCATGTTCTATTTTTTTTTTTTTAATTTAAGAAAACTTAAGATTTGAGTTTCTTTTAAAAAAAAAAATTGTGTTCCAGAAATGTTAATCAACTTAGTGAGTTTTTATAATAATTTTTTATAAATTTTCTTCACCAAAAATAAATTTAATAAACATATAAAATTTTAAAGATCATATTAATTATTTATCATTTCTTAGATATGCAATATAGGTCTTATATATATTTATCTTTATTGTTATTTTGGTCAACTATCTGTTAATAGTTTAGTTGGTGTGCGTATTATACACTAGACATACCGTAACGTGTGGGTAGAATTTGCTAGGTGTTTTGTTTTGTTTGGTTTTGACTCTGCTTATTTCATTAAAAAATAAAAAGATTGTTGTTTGCCACATGCAATGGTATAAAGTTGATGTGAGGTTCAGGTCGGCAGCGGCCCACATTCCAAAATGTAGCGAACACGTGGCAGTTTATGCCATGCTTTTGTGGGTCCACTTTGTTTATTTGCACCATACGCCATATAAAATAAATTAGAGGAAGAAATCATTAAATTTATTTTGATTTCTTATTTTTAGACGCACAATTCAAATAAAGTCGTTGCCAGTAAGTCTCCTTCGATGACTTTTATATTACATAAACCATTTGGTAAATAATTCGACTACTATGTACCACAAATGGATCATCAATGCAGAGTCACGAAAAGTGAAGAGGTATTGATGTTAGATAACATGTTGTATTCTAACAACATTTTGAACTTTACATTTTTTAATGAAAATTATAAAACTAATGTCATTTTAATTAAAAAGATTTAAGATTTACCAAAGTTGTTCGTGTATTTATATTCCATGTGGATTTAACTTCATATTATTTCTATCATAAATAAATGTTCCACTCAATTTTTCTTTTTTCTTTAGCATATGTTATTAATTATTTTTGTTCATTTGCCTCTTTTTACACATAACATCTTAAATAAATCACATTTTTTATTACCACTTATTTGTAAAGGTTAACACAACAAACATTGTATATGAGTTCAAAACCATTTTATTTTCTTTCACCAAATATACAATTATCAAATTAAAAAATTATAGTCGTACGAACGCATTTATCTCTTACTATTAAGCCTCTTAAAGAAATTATGTAAAGACTCTAAATAAAAATTTTATTTTTATTAAAATTATCTGTATTATTTTTATTGAAGACCTAGTATCTTAGATTTATTAAACAATGTTTCTAAGGAACTAATTAACATTTCCCTTTAAATGATAATATGGTCTTATGATGTACCTTTTCCACATGAC
>JBBPBT010000151.1:2389600-2401569 GCA_037974875.1 Cicer bijugum | reverse complement strand
CTGTAAAATCATATATTTAATGATTATTTTTTCTATAAAATTATGAATTTAATGACCGATGAACTTGCATTGAACATATCAATATATTTTGTGTTTATTCTGATTGGTGGCTTATTTCTCTTTTTCTCAAATTCTTCTGTTCTAAAAAAATCTGAAAAATAAAAAATTGTGTTTATTCTGATTGGTGGCTTATTTCTCTTTCTCTCAAATTTTCTTTTTACAGTTCTAAAAAATCTGAAAAATAAAAAATTGTGGTGGCAGTTATAAAAACAATTCATAACTGTATAGTGATTAGAAATCTGTAAAAAAGAAAATTAAAAATTGTGGTGGCAGTTCTAAAAACAATTGATAACTATATAGTGATTAAGAATATGTAAAAAAATCAAAAATTGTGATAGCAATTCTAAAAATATTGTATAGTGATCAGAAATCTCTAAATAAATCAAAAATTGTGGTGGCAGTTCTAAAAACACTGTATAGTGATTAGAAATCTCTAAATTTTCATTATGTGTATAGTGATTAGGAATCTCTAAATTTCTATTATGTTAACCTATCATAAGCAATGGGTTTCAGTAATTAATTATCTTTTTAAATCTTTTATGATGATTGATGTGGTAGGTTGTTATAGAAACTGGTTTCTGCTTTGATCAGGTTGGTTAAGCATTGGCATATGTATTCAAAATCCCGCATATACGCCGATGTAGCATATGTTTTCAAAAGTATACAATAATAATCTATCAAATAGTAATATATAGGCCGCAGCATGTTACACAATATCCTTCATTAAAATAACTTAGTTATTTTTACCATATATTTTATTATATAAAAAATAAATGAATTATTAATATCATAAATATATAATAAAAAATATTATATTGAAAATAATATATACATTGTTAATTAAAGAGTATAATTAGAAATAAATACATTAAAGAATGAAAAAAAATCAATTATTTTAAAATGATTTTTTATAAATAGATAAATTATTTTGAGACATAAAAAAAAATTATAAATCATATAAAACAAAGCACAAGGAATGCTCCGAGAGTAACATCATCAATCCAAAAAGGTTTGGAAATTTAGAATTACAATATAAGAAATATCCAAAACATATGATATCCCTAAATAGATTCTCAATGGTAAATGTGTCACACAATTATTAATACGATATATTGAATTTAAAAATATGATAGATTATTTAAAATTGATTTGATAAATTAATGAACTTTTATTGTTAACAGTTTGATCCAAATGAATGGCATTGCAATAAACTATAAATATTTATTAAGGTAGGAAATTCGGGTATCCATATCAACATTAGACTTAAAGCAAAACCGCAATGACATACAAGTGAAGTCGTGGTCACCCCATGAAACTGCACTTGAATACCACATCCAAAATCAAACAAAATTACACAAAGGATATCACTCACTACCATTTCAACAATAAGTCCCTTTCAAACACACGATTCCTCCAAAATTATACCAATATCTGATCTACAGCTCCAATTACACAAAGCCTTCCATAGTTTAAGGAATATGTAAAACCTTTTTATTTATTCCAGATTGAGCTCTACAATAATTTCTTCATAGATTAAAATCACACATGTCACATATATTTGTATTTATATTCTTATAATAACTACACGAACAGCTATTTATATTTCAGATACCAAAATAGATATATTTTTTTCTTATTTTTTCATTAAAAAAAAAACAGATAAAATTGAGGAACAATAAACGCATTTAAAACCCTAAAAAAACTACAAAAGTGAGCAGCTGGATCAAATCAAAGCTCTGGCCTTTGTATAAGAAACAAGTTAGATTCGAGTCGCACTCTACTCAACGCAGCCGGAATTGGTCGTCGGCCGCCAGAAACGGTGAGAAATTCCGTCTCCTTTTTCCCCGCATATTCCTTCCCATTCAATTCCATCGCAATTAACAACATATGTTTTCTTTCTGTTCCTTAGGTCGTTTCAAGATGGATCACCGATGGACCAAAGGTAGGCATGAATCTGGTGCCGGTGCCCGTGACCGGAGGCAATTTCATAAGGAAAAGGTAACGCTAACATACTCGTTCTATTCGTTATTCTTTTTTTTTTTTTTACTTGTCGATTAACAAGACTTTGAAATTTAGCATATTTATTGTATTATTGAATCATTTGAATTGTTTAGGCATATGAGGAGTCCCTAATTGATGATTTGTATGAGGATTTTCGCATGCCGATCAACCAAAGGCCAACTGAAAATGTTGATTTGGACAATGTTGAACAAGCTTCACTAGACACACAATTAACATCATCTAATATTGGATTTAAGCTTCTCCAAAAGATGGGATGGAAAGGAAAGGGTCTTGGCAAAGATGAACAAGGTTTATTTTCTTTATTTTTCTACTTGTTTCTCTCTTCAATCATGATCTACTTTGTCTGCGTTTAATTAGTTCTACCATTGCAAAAATTGATTTTGATTGAATTGATTCTGTAAAAATTATTTTAGTTAACCACGATTTTGAAGTAAAATGCTTTATGTTTTGATTAGCTCGTGTGAAAGTAAGTTGAACAATAAAATTAAGTGAACAATCACGTTTGTAGTTAAAAGCTATAAATCATAGTTTCAATTTAGATCCAATTCTAGAGGCAAAATCAATTATAATGAGAACCCACAAACATATCAAAATAAATATGAAGTCTTCAAAATCACTTTTGGCTCTCCCAAAAGCAAATCAAAACATACACTTTGTGTGTTTTTGTATTAAACTTCAAAACTCGTGTTTACTAAACCCTACATTTTCTAGCTTTGAGAATATCACGTTCAAATGACATAAGAATGCGAGACTACATAATGCAATGCAAAATCAAACCAAGGCTTTATGTACTAGCCATTGTTTTATTTTCTTGTACCTACTCTTGTGTTGATTAATCCCCCTTTCCCCTCTGTACTCCCTTCTTTCATAACTCCTTCTTTCAACCTGCCTTTATTTTACTTCTACCATTTCCCTCTTTTCTCCTTCATACCTAATCAATGGATATAATGAAAGAAAACTATCTAAAAAGACTTCAATCTAATTCTGATACTGATAAACTAGCAGTTTTTTTTCTTTCTCTATTCATGTTTTTACATCTGATTCCTTATAAAAATTTAAAACTTATAATTCAAAGCTTGCCTTTATTTGGGTCTTCACAGCTACTGCTTTCCATAGATCAACACCAGTAGTTTGTCATAAGAAATGTCAAAGATTGTTTTAGTTGCTGTCTAGGGTAGTTAATTGTGGCGCAATCGCAGAATCGTGGGGCAGAATGGAGCCCTGCGATTGTATAACACTGGTGCGTTGTGTTTTCATGTAGCAACTGGTATTGAAAACGGCTGTGATGGTGAAATTTTCCTTAAACTCGGTACCCATTCGACACCATGTTTTTCAGCGACTTCTCGATCATGACCTGGAGTTTTCCAGCAGCACCATCACGTGCAGATAAGAAACAAAGAAGCGATAAAGAAGAGGGAAGAAAACAAAAAAAAATGAGGCGGAGGTGCACAGCGATGGCTTGTAGGCTGCGCCAATAGGAGATAAGAAGCTGTCCCGCACTTTTTTAGGGTTTAGCTTTAGCATAATGAGAATATTCACGGTTTGGAAAAATGGGCTTTATTAAAATCCCAACGATAGGCCTAAGTCTCACGAATGAAGAATTGTTTCTCTCTTTGGGTCTTTCCCTTTGAGACTCCTTTTTCCTTCTTTGTGGCAGTATTAATTATTTATAATCTTAATTACTCGATGAATAGTATTAATTATTCAATAATTATAAAAATATTAGAATAGTGGATATCTCGCCACAGTTCTGGGGCCGGGCGCGTATACGAGATTGACAACATAGGTTTATATTGCCTTCTTTATCGATGATTGATTTATATTTGTTTGCAATTGAGATTGTTGAAATTTTGACCTTTATCGCCATAGCTAATGCTCTGCAAAGTGCACAGTCTTTTTTCTAAATAATGTTTTAAGAAGAGTTGTATTTTTCTCTAGTTTACTGCTTGATTACTTATTGAATCACCTGTGTATTTGCATTTACCGCATTGTAATTGGCCATTATGGCAACTAGTTTTCTTTCTTCTTCCTTTCATCCTTTGTTTTAATTTTATATATACCCAATATATGTATGGGATGCTTTCGCTGAAATTAATTTAACTTTGGTGTTTTGAAACTTAAATGCTTTATTTTGAGTTTTTGAATTGATCTTCTAGGCTTTGTATGCAGGAATAACCGAGCCAATAAAATCTGGGATTAGAGATCCAAGGTTGGGGATCGGTAAACAAGAGGAAGATGACTTTTTCACCGCAGAAGAAAATGTCCAGAGAAAAAAGCTTGATATTGAGTTGGAGGAGACAGAGGAGAATGTGAGGAAACGTGAGGTATGATTTATAACTATTTAGTAGTTGTTCTTAGTGCCAACATCTATAGTAGTGTTGAGGTTGATGTTTACATTTTCTCAAACCTGCACCTAAAGCAGAAGGCAGCATATTACATATATGCTTGTCTTTTTACCGGATTGGTATGTCATAAGCAACCATCAACTTTGGAAGATCTTGAGAATTTCCTGCAGTTTTTATTACCTGGTGGCTTCTTCTGCCTGCTTCGTGCACATTATGAAAATTCAGGTGTTAGCTGAACGTGAGCAAAAAATTCAAACTGAGGTGAAAGAAATTCGGAAGGTGTTTTACTGTGAACTCTGCAACAAGCAATACAAATTGGCAATGGAATTTGAAGCACACTTGAGCTCTTATGATCACAATCACAGGAAGGTAGACAGTTTATCTAACACTAACTTGGCTCTTTTGTTGACTCGATTCCAAGTTGACTCAGTTGTTCTTCTCTTACGTAATGCGAAATCATTGATGTTTAATATGCAGCGATTCAAGCAAATGAAGGAAATGCATGGGAGTAGTAGTCGGGATGATAGGCAGAAGCGGGAGCAGCAGCGTCAAGAGAGAGAAATGGCCAAGTTTGCTCAAATGTATCCTTTTGCCTGTGTAAATATTTATTTTTATTCTTTGTTGTTAAATAACAGTTGTAACAGTGCTATATCGCTATAGCATAGCTGAATTTGAATATATCACTATTGTTTCATCATACGCCATTTAGTACAAATGCTTTCAAATAGCGGCTATAATAGCGCTATAGCGTAGTAAAATTTGGACAAATGCTAATTTCCGCAATCCACAGTTGACAACACTGTTTTAATTCCCTTGTTGCCCATTTAATTTTGGCTATGGGTGGTTCTGTGTTGGCCAGGAAAGGAATCAATTTATGTCCTAATTTTTACTTTCAAGTTATGTTCCTGTTTGGTCTCCTTGATGCCAATCAGTGCCGATGCTCAAAAGCAGCAACGGCTTCAACTGCAGCAAGAGTCTGGATCAGCACCAGTTTCAGCTTCCTCGGAATCTAGGACTGCTACTGCACTTACAGATCAGGAGCAACGAAATACTTTGAAGTTTGGCTTTTCTTCTAAAGGCACTGCTTCCAAGGTATGTCCAACCAGTATCTGGAGTTTGGAATGCTTCCAACTTTTATAGACTTCGCCATCTAGTTCATGATGTTTTATTCAAATTCAAGTCTTACAGTTTCAACCCTGCTGACCCAGTACTTGCTTAGTCTAGCATTCATTATGATTTTGTATTCTTATGAAACCAGATTTGTGCTTAAATACTTATACACTAACACCCCCTTTCCTTTTCCGCAGAGCACGATTAGTGCCAAGAAGCAAAATGTTCCAAAGAAGCAAAATGTTCCCGTGGCCTCCGTATTTGGCAATGATAGTGATGATGAGTGATGGGAATTTATTTTTGCAGCTCTTAAATCAGTGTGATGCCATAACTCCTGCGTGGTTTTGGTTTGGTGTATTATTATAATTGGTATTTATCACCGATGTGAGTTTAAAATGAGTAAAAAGTTTGGGATTCTTTTTTTTAGTTTGGAGAATTTAACACCAGATTATATGTTGGAAGGAAATATTTCATGTATGTGACTGTTTTTATTTACCAGTGCCCATGGTGGCAAAACTCTTAAAGTACATTTATTTTTGTTTTTTCTTGAATAATAATAACGTTTAAAGACACTTGATAGTGGTAATCAAGCGATTTCAGTGGTGTTTATTGAGTCAGAGTAATTCAAAGAACCTAATAATCTTAATTAAATTGGTTCAATAGTTAAATTGACTTCTTTTTCTATTTAATTTTTAATTTTCTTATTTATATATTTTTTAACTTTGGGAGGTAGTCTAGTATTTCCTTTCACTTTTTTTATATCTTTTCATTTTGATACTTTCTACTTGTGGTTACAGTTATCCCTTTTTTTTTTATTAATAATTTATCCCATGTTTATTATTCAATCTTAAGGTTTCAAAATACTAAAATTCATTAAATGTGTTACTTAACGTTTCATGATAACTTGTGATGAATTTTTTTTGTTTTTAGGATTTAAATTCAGATTTTTTCGAACCATTTATCTTTAAGTAAACCTAATTAACCACTAGAACCAAAAATAGTGATGACTACTGAAAAAATCAAATAAATGTAAACTTAACTCTTTTTTTAACAAAATTTTGGCACTGAACTAATATGACGGTTTGTTTACCTTTAACATGATGATTGGACCCAAGCCAATTCAATCAAAATGGATTGACTCAAGGGGATTGAAAAAGATCATAAAATATTTATGGAAATAAAGTCTTAAAAAAAAAAAAAAACTTATCAATCAAATTATTTTTACGTCTAAATCAAGTTTATTAAATTATCTCAGACCGAAATGAGTCCTTACTGTATTTCTGTTCTCACAATAATCAGAAACCATTCAGGACCTGTTCTAAAATCAGTTTTGCATTTTTATTTCTCCCTTTAGTTTTTTAGGCTAGAAATTCTGAATAGCGCATTTTACTACTCATCCATGAGCAAGGGCTACCATCGTCAGCTAGAAAGAGGGTATTATAATAAGACTGAACTCTGAATGAAATGAAAAAGGTTCTTCACGTAAAAGGACACAAACTTTTAAGTGTATATTTCTCGTCTTGTATCATACGTGCATAGATAAATAAATACATACAGAACACATATATATGTGAATACATGAAGTGAACCTAAGGTACAGTAGTTACATAGTAGCACAACAGCTTATTTACAATGCATAAACGAAATTATGTAAATATTCCTTAAGATATTACTCCATTAGTGGTAAGTGGTAACTACGCAGCTTCTGCAAAACCAACTTGAAGGTTTCCATAGTCGAAGACAGTGTGATATGCCCTCATGAAAACATCACCAAGAATCCTGCATGCAGATAGTATAATTAGTAAAAGGTAAAAGCCTTTGATCATTTGATATAACTGTCTTCACTCATAATGGTTGTTCTTCATTATCATTCAAGTGAGTGTATATATGACTTCACATTGATAAATATTTTTGGAGTAGAAATATACCAGAGTGGACCCTTTGGAGGAGGAATATCAAAAGCAATAAACGCACTAAGGCAGACCTCTGTAATGCCTTCTCCAGTTCTTAGAACATACTGAAAAAGAAGAAGAAAAAAAACTCACTAGTCAGTCTCAATCTTAAGATAGTAATTAAATAACATAATTTGTAGTTCAATTAGATATTCAGTTCTTGTATTAATGCTAGCTAGTAGGAAATCCTAACCCGTTCTGGTGTTAGGACGAAGGGTTTGTCTCCGATAGTGAATGATATGTTTGGCATCCGAGAAAGATCGTTACAGCTTATCACTGATTCTCCGGATGGACTTGGAAGACTCTCACACAGCTGCCAATGATCAACACAAACACTCACTACATGTGTCTAGTCTAGTCTACACCATTCAAATTGAAATCTATAAAATACACCTTGAGCTTGTAGACATGATAAAATCAAAGGGCTTACTTGATTCACATAGTTGAATACTCTTTCCTTGGTCGCCTTTTGTTTTAGTTGATTCTGAACCCAAATAACAAGCATCTGACAAGAAGAACACAAAGGAGTATCTGTAGCTGACATCTCACTCTGTTTATTTTCAGTCACCATCTCAATCCCAGCACTGCCAGAAATAGAATCAGAAATAAATTTATGAATCTGTTTGAAGCCGGAAACGTTGCATAGCAAGCAAGCGAAGTCAAGACTTAAAATCTCCCATTGACAAAATAATATATTAATAAGGTAGTAATTATAAGTTTGATAATGGAGGTTCCTTGACAAATATTTTTCAAGACAATTTATTTTTCCTTATTTGCTTATGCTTGGAATTGATGCACTTTCAGCCTTTGAGAATCTGAAAGAATCATCGTGGGTCCAGCCAATTTTTCCACATTATTATCCAACTGATGTGCAGTGAAACTAATTTCGTAAAAATGGCAAACAATGGAAGCAGACAGTTAGGCAATATTTCTGACCTCTTAGATTGATCAATGCGGACAGAACATAAACCGACTTGTGAACAAATGTCACCAGGATTTACCTGCAGATCAATATCAAACACATTTAGTTCCAAAGAGTGAAAATGCAAACGGATAAAGATCACAGGCAGCAAAACAGCATCAAAACATCATAGAGAATGCATGGAAGCTCACCCCTGATACTAGGAGATCCCATATCAACTCCCCATATTGAGAAACAACTTCCTTACATTCTACACTCAGAACTCCTTCAGCTCCAATAGCATGGTTGATTTCAGCCACAACAGTCTGAAATTAATTAACAGTCAAAAGAAATTATTATACATGAAAGTCTACAAGTAAAAAGTTATAAAAAAATATAGAAGAACATACAGTTGGGCCAGCAAGCAATGAAGTTCCTGAGTCCACAATAGCAGCACAGCCACCTTCACAAACACCTAAAAATAACATTTGAAAATTTTCAGAATCATATATACTTTTTTTAGAACATAGTGAATGTATTTGCTCCTTATACCATATTCCAAAATCTTTCAACCAATCAATCCATCCCTAGTTTCTTAGTAAAACTAAATTCTCACAGGTTTACTTTCTAATTTCAAAGAACAATGAAATCTCACCTGTTGACTGGCCTCCAATGAAAAAATCTCCCATTTCAATCTGAAAAGGAAAACTTCCGGTTGAACTTTTTTTCCAGTAAATAATTTAATAGGAATTCCTGATCAAACTAATTTTATTTACTAACCTGCCAGTAACCTTTTTCAGTAACCGGAACATAAGTGTGTTTTCCTTTGAAATGCTTAGGGTCAACACCACCAAAAACTAATTCACCACCCTTTTTCGCATTAGGATCCCCATTGAGCCAAAAAGAGAACACCTTCTCACTGATAAGATTTTGTTCCACCATATTGTACCTGCCATTTTATGATAGACCAATAAATTGAAAGCACAGAAAATTTCCCAACCTATCACTCTAACTAACATGGATATCAGATACAAATGAAACAACAAAAGACTGGTTGAAACTTGAAACGTACCATACTGGCAAAGCTCTTGCAACTGAGATCTCCTGAAATCCAAGTCCAAGTATTCCATCAAACTTTCCCGCCAGAAATGAAAGACTTCCTTCTCGGGTAGCCTCAATGAAATCCTACAATTTATAGTGTAATTTGTAAGTATTGCTGCAAACATGTCAAATTTTATGTTGAAGTGGAAGCTCATAGACAAAGTACTCACCTGATACTTGACAACAGCATTGCCAACTTTAACATTATCTTGACTGAAGAAACCAGATATTGATCCAGATCCGTAGCTTATTTTACATGATGTTCCTGATTAACGAGTAGAAACATGTAACTAAAACCTTACATTAAACGGCACATAAATATGCAACATGTGCTATACAGTGGCGTATGCATCTCTGACAGTATTGCTTTAATGACGACATTCTAGTATTACCGTTTTTGGCATATGTTTGGGATTTCTTTGACTTGTACCAACTATGGGTATAGCAAGCAAGCTGCAAAAGAAGAAAAGTCAATAGGATACTCTTATGTGTACATAGTTTTGGAAACAAAAGTTAACTTTTCAACTTACAGAAAAGTAACACTTGGATGATGGAACCCAAAGGTTGGAACTTCCGGTATCAAATATGACAGTAAAGGTCTGTGGAGGCGTGCCAATTGCAATCTCGCCATAATATTGAGCGTCCAAATAATTCTTCAAAGGTACTATAGCTTCATCGCTGGACTTACCAATATAATGATTATGTGCACCAATCATTGGTCTTCCTGATCTTAGCTCTTCTCTTGCCTTTTTAGCAGCATTAATACTATGAAGATCTAGAGGTCTCTTCTGCAAACCGATTCTCATCATTCCAAAGGAGAAAGAAGGAAGCAGCGAACACGTCAAAGCCCACAAACAGAACGCTACAGCAAAATGCTTTTGCCCCATATTCACGGAAAATTAGTCTGAAAAGGTAATTAAAAGTAAGTTGAACTGAACACAATCCTAATTTTACACGTAAAGCAACTAACCATGGATCAGTGAAGGAAATCACAAGTTAATTAAGACACCAAGGCTCTATTTGGATAAACAGCTTAATTCAATGTTTATAACACAATGAATGCTTATCGTATAAGTGTTTATGCATAAGATATTTCTACAACAATATATAAAATAAAGTCAAATTGTTTTCATATAAGCTATCTTGGAGAGCTAACGGAAATAAACTGAAAACAACTTTAAATGTGTCATAAGTTGTTTATGTAAGCTCTCTCCCAAACAGTCTTACAAGTGTTTATGTCAATAGATAAACCTAAATAAATCAATACAAACATGCCTAAAGCCCTTGTAGTCTATTTTCCACAAACCAGTCTCCCAGATAAATAGAGAATCAGATAGATACAACCATGCCAATAAACACAATTTAAAAAAAAAAAAAAAATTTGAATTCAGTTAATTTTAACAATTGCGAGTTTGGTAAAAAAAGCAAAAAAGTAGATGCTATTGCAAAGATCTTCATCACAAAGGTTTAGTGGGTTACAAGCATAGTTGTTTAAAGTTTATTAATTTATTTATCCTCTACACAAACTAATTGAACTCAGGTTTAATCCATAAATAAAAAGGGGCTTAAAACTTCAAACAGATCCCTAATAGTAATACCCATATGTGAATAATAGGAACGAACATATTAATAAAAATAAAAAAGAGAAAAACAAAATAATATTTAGAAGGATAATAACTGAGTGAGAGACATAAACAAATAAAAGAATGTTAAAATCCAGTGGAAATCTAAAGTCAACTGGATTGAATCCAGCATGTTTTCCGAAGATCGACAGTAGAAAATCCAAAATAGAAAGAAACAAAGTATAATAAAAATTAGTAGAAGAAAATGATTTGAGTTATTTAAATAAAATCAAACCTTAGAGAAAGTGATTTAGGTGATGAGAAGAAGGCCCCAAAAGGTGAGATGAAGAAAAGTGAGTTAGGAGTATGAATTGTTATATAGACACACAAATACATAAGTTGGATTGGAAAGTCATCTCATCTACTACAACTACTAAAATAATGGATGCTCTTGGTGTCCATCACAAGTCATATAAACTTCTTTTGTCTCTAGCTACCAATTTTATTACTCCATAATGTTAACAAATTCAAACAAATTGTGTTATTTTTATATATTTATCTTTATAATTATTAATATAACAAGAGAGGGAGAAAAAAATTATAATTTTGGATCGTAGATTTGATAGAATTATTTTGTAAAGAATTTATTAATGTATGTTTTTTTGAAAAGTCATATACTCTATTTAGTAAAAATAGCGATAAATTAATTGATTAAATAAATTTATAGTAAGTTAATTAATTGATTTAATTTAAACTGTTTAATAAAATTAATAATTAAAATAATTGAAAGTCATAAAATAATGTAGTTAACATATTTTTCATTAATATTTTAAAAAAGTCAATTAAAATAATAAAAATAAAAGTGTTATAAATTTGTTTGTTGGTATTGCCAAATATACACTTATATTAAAAGGAA